>BQNB010023326.1:0-61936 GCA_026074375.1 Tanacetum coccineum
AAACACTTAAAAGATCTAGCCTAGCATGTTCATGATAGAAGAAGCACAATTATATATCAAGCAATAAGACATATTGAAAGATAAAGGATAAAAGGTACTTCACTAAGACGAATCAAACGATTAGGGATCGTATAGAAGGGTTAGGAAACCCTAAAATACTCCTAAAATCTGGTACAAGTCGACCTCCCACGAATAAACCCTAATTCTCTATGAAAATTGTATATTGAAAACGTAAAAATCGAGTATGTATATATAGATTTCTGGCAGCGATGGCGTCGCAACTTTCCAGACGCCGTCGCCAAGTTAGGGTTTCTTTAGGGCTTCAAACTTGACGGCTAATCCAGTCGGCGTCACAATTCTTCAGACGGTGCCGTAACTAAATCCAGACGTGGTCTGGGCTTTTCCAGACGGCCTTGAATTATCATCAATCTTTACACCCATTAGCAATCTTGTCCGGTTTCTTCCTAAATTGAGTCCAAGTCATGTGTATTTCCTCCAAATGTCTTCCAAATGCTAAAAATGCAAAAAGAAACGATTAAGCACATATTTTAGACATTTTTGCATGATTATAAGGGTAAAATAACCCTGAAAAAGTGTATAAAATTACACCTCATCAAACCTCCATTTTCATCATCTTCCCAAATCCTTTCAAGAAAGCCAAAGCATTTTTTTTAAATAATGGCTTCTGAATCATCTTCACAAACATAACCAAAATCACTCACAAAAGCCTTAAATGTTCACTTTGAAGTGGAGGATGGAGTCATACATTTTAACAATGGAGTTGCTTGACTGGAATCTCAAAATGAGGTGTTCCATCCAATGCTTCAATTTATCAAAAAAGTTGTATTTTTGCTTCTTTAGCTAAACAACTATCGACATACTACTCTAAACTCCTTAGGGAATTTTGGTATATGGCCGAGGTAGATACTAAAACGAACACAGTCACCTTCACTCTCTCATGCTGTGATAAATCACTATTGTTTGACCTTGATGTATTTTCCTCTATCATCGAGCTAAAACACAGTGCAAATTGTGTTTCTCATCCTCCAAAGGAGATTGTGAAGGCTTGATATCTTTGATAAATCACTATTTAAAACCACTTCTTCAAGTTTCTCACCAGCTCCTCTAAGAGAACCAACCCCTCCTAAATATACTTCCAAATGAAAAGAAGTTTCCACTAAAGAACCTAAGAATGAATTGGTTGCTTACATGGAAGATGAAGGATCTGATCCTAAAATGCCAAAATTAAAGACCTTTATTACTCTAGAGGGTACACTATCTCAAGAGGACTTCATGGCACAGCTCAAAGAAATGAAAAGGTTGGCTAATCTGAAAGCAAAAAAGGAGAAATCAGAGAAAGAATTAAAGAAACTGCTCAACCCTGCTACCTTTAAAGCCGAGGCTCAAAAATAGGAACCACATGAGGCAAAAAAGGGCAAGATACTTGAGGAGTACAACAAATGCATCTATGAGAGGGTTGATCCTTTACTTATCACCAAAATTAGCTATATTGTCAGCTCTTACAAAGATGCAACAATGAAAATCACTAGAGATGGGGATCCCTTAAACCTTACTGTCTACAAAGACTTTAGACTTAAAATGATGGGCTTTAGTGAATGGATGTTTGGCATCTAAAAAGTCAGGCAAGTCAATTGATTTGCTACTACAAAGCCTGAAGTTAAAATTCTAGTGGGTCCTCAACCGGGCAAAGAAGTTAGGACTTCCACCACCAACCTTTGGAATGACTGCTAAAGACAAAAAGAGAAAAAGGGCAGAGATGATCAAACATGTCTTTGTCAAAGAAGATGTGGTGGTGGATGGGACGCAAAGGAACGTGGCTCCTCCTCCTGGTGTTATAGGAAAGAAGGGTCTGGTAATTAGGAAACCAGAGGCTGGATTTTCCTACTACAATGCAAACTTTGATATAGTCTTCCAGAGAGAATCAGAGTTTCACATAACCAGCACAATTAAACTTATCAGACTTCATAAGGACATTGTTCGAGACTCTCCAGAGGCAGAAGAGATGTTCAAGATTATGGAGTTAGAAATAGAGTATAGGAATGATGTAGAAAATGCCAGAGAAATTGTAAGAACCAACTCAGATGGCATGGGCCTCTGATATGTAATGTATTAATATAATATGATTTGTGTTTTTATCATCTGGTCAATTATGTGTAAGAATAAGTTGTGTACTCACTTACCTTAATTTTTTACTTAGCATAATTTATATTTAAATAGGAGAAGATTGTTGGGCCGATTTAGAGCCCAAATTATCTTTGCCTAGATTTAAACAGAAATTAGTCTAAGTATTGAAGACATCTGACTCAGAGGTATTGAAGACCAGCTGAGTGCAAAGCATCAGTTGGCAGTGAAAGGACTCTCTGAGTTCAAACCCTCAGAGAGCAACATCAGATGTATTCAAGTCAAAGACATTGTCAAGGAAGTCGAAGATTACTTGAAGACATACTCGTCAGCTGGGATGGATATCAGCTGGTATGTAGAAGGAATGCGCTAAGGTTCTAAGGTAAGTCAGAGGTGGCAATACTCTGACTATCCTATTACCCTTTAAGAAGAACAAGCTAAGCTTAAAGTGTTCTCTGATGTTTAGGTGGAAAACTCAATATCTCCTAAAGGCGCGACAAAATGTGATTTGAGTTGTCTGTACCAAGTACGAAGTTGATAAAAGTAGTGAACAATTGGCAAAATTGTTCACTAAAGTATGGGCGGGTAGTTTCCAAGATTGGACGTGCATTAAATACCTCATACGTCATCCACTAGATTCTTGACACGTTGCAACTACCCCCACTAAGGACTCAACCTCGTATTAGTATAAATAGAGAATGTTGTAAGGCGTAAATGCTATCGCTTTTATTATTGTTGGTATCATAGGCATTTACTCCTTTGTCGAACTTACACCGTAGACCTTGATACTCTATCAAGTTTACTTATTCAAAATGTGATCATACATTGTCATTCAACTTGTGCGATTCATAGCACATTGTAATACTTTGATTCTTAATCAATAAACATTACACGATTGAAAAGTTATTACTTGTATTATTTACATTAGATAAGTGTTATATTCCATATAGACGTGTTAATTGGGACTCTTTTTAATTGTACGCACATTGTAGCACAACACATATGAGAATGTTGATATTAAGAAAGAAGAGGAATCAAGTGATATAGGAGATGAAGAAGGAGATTTCTACAAAATCGAATCTCCCCTAGAATTATTGGACACAAAAGAGGAGCCTGCTTATGATCAATTGATCGATAATATGCCACTTCTCTCGATAAGATCCGTTTATAAGATTAAGAAGGGTAATTCGTGTAATATAAAATTTTCGTGCATGGTTGGTCACAAATATGTAGGTAACGCATATATTGACTTAGATTTGGCCTTGAATGTAATGTCATAAGCTTATTATAAATCCATTTTTTTCCATGCATACGATTTTAAAGGATTCAATTTTAATGGAAAAGCTAAGGATGTGCACGTGTTTGTAGGATCCTTGACATACTTAGTGGACTTTACAACTTTGGATGATATTGAGACCGTCATTGACCTAGCTTATCTTATGTTGTGCTATGATGAAGACTTTTTATTGAGACCAGGGGCGGAGCTACAGGGGGCAGGGTGGGCAAGTGCCCCCCACCCAAAAAAACCGTAGTGTAAATTTTTTAAGTATTTGAGACATTTTTGTAATTTGCCCCCCCTAAAAAGACGTTGTGGTATCTAAATTGGAAGTCAATATCAGTATTTAGGACGTTTTTAGAATGTTGATTTGGTTTTATTTGTTGAAAATATGAAGAAAAAGAAGCATGGAAGGAAAAGAAAATTAGTGTCTGCAATATTAGATGGAGAATACGATTAAAGAAGATGATAGCTAAAAGTATTTTTGTTTTGTAGTGATATGTCACGTGGGTGACAAAACTCATTTCCCTATATACTTTTTTCTATTCTTTTTTTTACTTTGTTTTGAAAAAGTTTCTTAATTAAGGCATCTTGAGGTGAGGTGATCCGTACAATTTTGTAAACTCTATTTACGATAAGTTGTAAAAAAAAATTTGCCCCCTCTCAAATTTTTTCCTAGCTCCTCCCCTGGTTGAGACCACTAATTGATTTTGGATCGATAAGAAGGAATGATTACATTTACTGATGGTGTTAAAGAAATCACCTATTAGGATGTCATATAAGGTCCCGGAATATAGGAGTCTATCTAATTACGAACATATATGATTACTTGGACTCACAATTGGTGATTAGTGATAATGATAGGGAAAGAGGAGTTGTTTATGCTTATGAGTTAGAGCTAAGATTAAATAAGGACACTACCAAGCAAGGGTCTAGGTATAAAAAAGATGACTTCAATGTATTGGTGGAAGGAAGATACTCGCTAAGTTCAGGAGTTAGTGAAAGCGTGATGGATAGAGTCATGTAAGGCTGCCCACTACGGGCCGGACGACCGACTCGGTCGCCGTCGGTCGTCCCCGTAGTCGGTCGCGACCGACACACCGGAGACCGAATGAAAAATTTGTCGTGCAGACGACAATTCTCGACCTATACAAATGGTTTCCAACTTTTAAAATAAAAAAAACTTTTTATCTTTTATATTTTAAACTTTTTAATACTATAAATACCCACTTATTTTATCATTTTATACACAGCTATACACACTTTCATCCACTTTTTAAAATGGCTTGTTCGCTTTCACATACCGACTGTGAAGTCGAAGCTTTGGTTCAAAAACTAATTGACAAAAATAAGGGTCGTCATAATGCGATTCTGGATTTAGCCTTGCAATTTGAAAATTCATGCAACGCTAAAGACGATCTTAGAAAAGCTTACGAGAAATGTAATGACATTTCACAAGAGAGCCGTGCTTTGATCGACACTTTCTTAAAAGAAGGTTCTGATAAAGATTACGAGCTGAATCTTTCTATGTATGGAAAGGCGGCGAATCTAGAAAAACAAATGGATGCTAAGTTAGCTTGGCTACTGGAAAAATACTACTACCGCTTACAAGAAAGTGTAGGTTGTTCGTCATCACATGCTGATTTATATCTTACTGAGAAAGAGCTACATCAACTACTTCTAGACGAAGAAGCCTTAAGAGAAACATTAGAAGAAAAAACAATGGATGAAAAAGCACGAGAGGAGGAAATTAGGCAAAAACAAGCTGATGATGATGAATTCTTTATGGAATTTGGGGTGGTGAGATATGATTCAGAATACGAGTCATCAGATTAGGAACTATTTTAGTGTAATGTTTTAATTGTTTTTTTAATGTAATGTTTTAAATAAAGTGTAATGTTTGAATTCCAACGGCTAGTTTTCTGTTATAAATACATTCTCCATCTCCTCATTATATCACACAACTTCTTATCCAACTCTCCCAAATGGCTTCCAATTTCAATAACGAAAATGATCCATGGGAATACAGTCTTGATATAGATGATTCTGATATCCATTTAACACCTGTTTTGCGTTCGTCTAATAGCGCATGTGTTGAACCATCTCCATACACCCCAAATCTAGTTACCATAAAACCCGGTCATGTGGGTATTGTTCAGCTCTCTAGCAGCACATGTGTTGAACCATCTTCCTCAACCCCAAATCCAGCTAGGATAATACCCGGTCCTGCGAGTGTTGTTCAGCGCGCCAAGCTGCTTAGATAAAATGTTTTTATTCTTGATTCGGATGGGGCTTTAATGTCGACCCAAGAATACATGCAGAAGGTTGTTGAAGATGTGGGTGAGGATGATGATTTTAACAGTGGGGCGTGGTTAAGCGCCACTAATTATGTGATTGCTACCGGTGGCACTATAACTGGCTGTTTGGGGGATATCAATAACTTTCTAAAAAAAGGAAAACTTGAGCAAGTTGTTGCAATAGTCAAGTCTTGTTCTCCGAATGTGCTTGGTGATCTCAACGTTACTATGAAAGATCTCTCAAGAACAATACCTGAAACAATACATCACAAAGTCATTGGCGAGGGTAATAATGGAAAAGATATTACTGTGGGAGCTGCTATAATACTTGCTAATGTCTTTGTTTTTATTCCTAACCATCAGAGCATTATCTTAACATTACAAAGAGAAATGTGGTTAAGGTTTTCCGTAAGGATACGGTTTCATTAGTTTAACATTATTATGTAATGTTTTTTATAAATTCCGTATTATATTTTTAAATTCCGTATTGTATTTTAAATTCCGTATTGTATTTTAAAATTCCGTATGTTTGTGTTTTTAATTTAAATGAAATGAATTATGATTGTGTTAAAAAAATAGAAAAGAAAATAAAATTGTGGGTGGTGAGGCCCAAATGAAAAGATAGTGGTGTGTTATGAGTGAAGGGGTGTTTTTGAGTGAAAATGAGATGCTAATGTGACAGCATGTGATGCTCAAATGAAGAGCTATACTCGTTCCTCTTATAGGACAACATAATAGGAAGAGAAAAGAGGCGCGAAATCCAAGTTCAAGATGAATTCAGTATGACGCGTGGCGGTTTAGCATTAGCATTTTTCTTTTTTTTCCAGCACAAACAAGTGGCAACGGTATAACAAAAAATGATTGTTTTTATTTTTAGGTTGATTTAGTTTGATTGATTTGTTGATCATCAATATAGCTGTATAGCATAAACTTTAATAAAAACCAACATAAATGTTAATGTAAAGTTGAGATAACGGGCAATACGTTTAGTTACCATTGTATCGAGCAATAGATGGTAAAAGATGAATTGATAAAGTTGATATGGCGCTGAGATGTTGAGTGAAGGTAGTTTCCGATGACCGATTAAAATAACCTTATTACCTGAGCTTGAAAAGGGTTTGTTTTTGTTACCTTTTTTTTTTGAACGGCGACTTTTATTAAGAAAAACTAGCAAGGAGCTAGAAATTACAAAGAAATAAGAGACGGGTTTTTATACCAATCGTCCCAGCTAAACAAAGTATTGCATCTATACCGACACCAGTAATAAGAACTACAAATAATCTTATCAAAAAACGTCTCTTTAGATTTGGGCTTAGCCTCGAACATCTTCTTATTACGAAAATTCCATAGAAGCCACCACATCACAAAATAAATACCTTGGAACATGCTTTTATTCTTCTTCGGCATTTTTACATTATCGATCCAAGACCTCCATTCTCCGTAAGAGTGAATATCCATAAAAGGCAGTCCCACCACCGATTTATTAATTTGCGAAATCTCTTTCCCGTGTTACAAGCGAAGAACAAATGATCAATTGGTTTCAATCCCACATCACAATTAAACAAGATAGAGAACTCAATATCTATACCACGTTGGAAATTTATTAAATCTAGTAGTAAGGAGTTCGTCTTTACCTTTCCAAGCGAATGTGTCACTTTGTTGGGAAACATATCGAATCCACTAGTCTTTAGATCACCTTTCGGATAGTAATCGTGAATCTATATGTTCGTGAGAAGTCACGGTAGAACACCATGATTTTCAATGTCCAAGACCAGAATAAGGAGATGAGTAAGCACACAGGCGTTACATCACTTTCGCTAATCTCTTCAACTTGTGGGTGAGTTTCTAGCCCTCTATCGGATGTTCTACGAATAGAATGGTAAGATAGGTTGCGCAAGTTTTTGGACCCACTGTAATTTGTTTGCTGTTGCGAGAAGGCTACGCTCTAGGAATCTAATACTTAATCTTGCCCCATCACACACAGCTCATCCCAGTATAATTCGATTAAGGCCATTCCTAAGTTTCTTCTTCATGAACAAATGCAGGTCTAATACCCTTTTCTCAAGTCCTACCTAACCTGTTGTAATATTTATACAAACATGAATTAGCTCCTTTACCGAAAATCTCATCATCTTTCCATTGGCTCCGTGTATAGCCTTGTAACACGAGACAAGCGTAGGCTTATGGGCTAAAAATCTAAAACCCATTTAAATATCTAATCCTCAATTAGAGCAATAAAGACTAAAAAATACTAGACCACGTTATCTTTAGGAGCAAGAGCCTTCTCCATTGAACCACGAAGCTTTTTTACCGAACTCTCTATGGCCATTGAAGATTTACTTCGAAGGATTCCAGAACTTTGAATGACACACCACCGGGCAAGGAAATTTAACATGACCTGTGAAAAAATAGGCATCGAGCCTCAAGTAACCGATCTTGATTAACATGAGCCGCCTCCAATCGATAACAATTTTCATCTTCCATCTTGATGACGTTTCTATTCTATCAATAATGTCCTTCCAAGATTGCATTTTTATTCAGGTCCCTACCACATAAGAACCAAGATATAAAAAAAGGAGCTTTAAGTACAAGCATTCGAATTTGGTCGCGCTCGAGAGACTTTACCATATCAACTCCAATAGCCTATATCCACTTGATTTTGCTTTTTGCCATAATGATTTTTTAAACTGAACCATTATGAAAACAATCAAGAACATGGATAAGAGAAGTTATATTACTTTCGCTCCATTCACCTATAAAAACCGCATCATCCGCATAGAACATGTGTGAAAGATTAACCAAACCACCAACATCGATACCATGGAACATACCCGCATCAACCACTCTTTGAAATGAAATATGGAGACTTTCCATGATTAATAAGAATAAAAAAGGAGATAACGGATCACCTTGTTTAAGACCTCTACCAAATTGAAACTCGTCGGTTGGACTACCATTGATAATGATAGACCTCTACCAAACAAAAAAGTATAGATTAGTTTGAGGAATAAGCTCCATCGCATACTTCACTTTCGGTAATTAACTAATGATTGAAATCCCACATATACCGAGTCATATGCTTTTTCAAAGTCCACTTTGAAAAAGAAGAGTTTGTTTTTTCTCTTCCTTACACCAAGACATGGCGAAACTACATTTAAAAGTAAAAGGCCCCATCATGAATTTGCCTATCTTTAATGAAAGCCGATTGAACCTCATTAATAATTCCCCCCAAGACATCAACAAGACGATTAGTTAAAATCTTAGCAATGATTTTATATATGCTACCAATGAGGCTAATCGGTCTAAAATCCTTAACAAGATTAGCATCCGGAATTTTCAAATTAAGGCAATGAAAAGAATGAATTACACCCTTTGGGGTAAATCAGAAAATTTAAAAAAATACCTCACCGCTCACAACATCCCTATCCACAAGAGGCCAATAGTTTCTGAAAAAACCAACGGAGATCATCCGGACCCGGGGCTTTGTCGGTACCACATTCCCAAACCGATTTCTTAATTTCATCATTAGAAACCTCCTCTCCATATGATCACTTTGCTCATGAGAAATCTGATTAGGAAAGTCAAGACTAATAGAAGCAGTAGGTATTGCTCCGCGTACCAAAACCGATTGGCAAAATGGTCAGAAGACTCTTACTTTACATCATTCGGGTTTTCAATCCAATTTACCATCAACCCTAACCCCCATAAATATTGTTACTATTACGCCATTTGTTTATGATACCATGAAAAAAACCGGAATTCTCATCTCCTTCTACCGCCCATTTAATTTTAGCCTTTTGAGCCATTTCCTTCGATTCTAAATTATCTATCTTTTGGATTTGATGAAGAATAGCTAAGCGGGAATTGACCAGCTCTTCATTCCAACCTCGATCAATATCCAGATCAATTTTCCGCCACTGTTTTTTTAAGTCAAAGCTGATCGTTTTTCCGGGTCCCCGAATTACTCTTATTCCAAATACGAAATCTGTTTCTTAAGATTTCCTAATTTTCTTCTCAAACTTAAAGAGCATATTTCCCACATAGGACTGTGTTCAAGTGTTCTCCACAAATGTGTTAAAACCATCCACTCCTCAACCTATGATTTGAAAAAACGAAATGGAGTAGGGCCATAATCGTAACCATTTTCTTTAAGAAGAATAGGCCGATGATCCGACAAGAACCTCTCCAATGTAACAGCTTTAATGTTCGGGCTTCCACTAATAACACTCTCCGAAACCAAGAATCTATCTAACTTGGCTCATGCTTTGTTGCGGATCTATGACCCCAGTAAAGCGACATCCACCTAAGTTAAACTTCAACCAATCCGAATCCCTAAATAAAAGAATTAAAGCTATGACACCATGTGGATTAAAATGATTCCGAATCTAGCAGATTTGACACGAACCTCATTAAAATCACCCATGATAATAACATCCCCGTTCCACTTATCTACCTCGAAACGAAGAAAATCCCAAAGAGCTTGTTTTTCTTTACCCTCTTGAGGAGCATACACACCAATAATCATCATATTCTTTCCGTAACCGCCACATAACCTCTAGTATCACCAAAATAATCAGACACCGTCACACTGTTTTTGCAAAAAGAATTAGTATCCCATACGCAAAGGATACCTCCCGAATTTCCAACCGCCTCACTATACACATAATCAAAAACCGAATTCCCCCAACACTGTTTCACACAGAAGTCCTCAATCTTTTCCATTTTTGTTTCTTGTATAGCTAAAAAATTCACTTTATTCTTGATACTAAGATCTTTAACCCAATCTTTCTTGGCCTTTTGGGCAAGGCCTTGTATATTTAAAGATAGAAAATTCATCTATAACCTTCTTTCCCTCCTTATGTTCCAATGAGTTCTTCCAAATCTGCTATGACTCCTTCCATTTTGAATCCCATAACCTGTCCAACTTTTATCACATCTTCAAGTAAACCCACCATGGATCCACCTGTTCTAGGAATTTCAGAAACCTTGAAATGACCCGCTGATATAGACCCATTAGCACTACCTTTCAATTTATCAACATCACCAGCCTCGCTGAATTCATCATTCTGTTCTACCTTCTTCTCTGATGTGTCATTTTCACAATTATGTTTCAAAGGTGTGAAACCTGGTGGATGCTTCAAACTATCTTCAGAATTGGTATCCTTATCATCCAATTTATTCTGACGCTTAAGTAGAGAATATAAATTAAATGGGTCTTCCGAAACTTCCTTTTCCTTTTTCGAAAATATACCATCCACATGATTATTTTCCAGCTCTCCATCTTCAAATAAAGACTCAGGTACTATCTCACCATCACTATGTTCATCCTTGATTCCGTTCTTTTTAACTTCACCTTCCTCATCCATGGAGTTATCATCTTCACTTTCGTATTCATCTGTGAATTCCGGGACCCAACCTTGAGTTTCATTAGCTCTAATCCAATACATCTTACCTTGGTGAGTGATTTTAAAATCTTCTCTGATACTATTTCCTGCCTTCAAATAAACACAAAGTCTTTTAGAATGAAAACAAGTCTCATCCTGATCATCCACATCGAGCAATTTTCCCCACTTTTCAGCAATTCTAGTAAATGTATTATTTGTCCATAACTTGAAAGGAACACCTTCCACTTCGACCCACGCAATCCTACCATCAACCTCGAATTCGTTTGTAGCCTTTTATAACCTGAGAAAACCATGACATGACACTAACACATTTTTTGAATTTTTCCATTGATTCCAGTGATTTGAATTCCAACATAACCCATTGTTCTCCTATATATTTGATAACAATATCGGAAAAGCCTTCATTCCCCAAAGCCATTTTCAGATTGGCTAGAGAAGCAAAAACTTTTACCCTTCCAAAAAGAGCATTATCAACATTCATAGACATAACACATTCATCTCCCAAAACTATCGATGGTTCTGAAATCTTACCAACCAACTTCGTCTTTGTATCCCCATTTAACACACCCCTGTAAGATTTTTCATTACCTAAACTCCCACTCAGGTTTGGTTTAACAGAAGGAGTAGGAGTAACATTTGGCTTCTTATTACCCTCTCCTATGTTCTTACCATTGGGTCTTTGGAATCGAGCGATATTCGCATGGAGTCTAACACGACCAATCCAAACAGTACAGAGATTATTAACAAGTCTTTCTTCACTGAATACATTTATGAATTTGACAAATCCAAACCTTTTTCCGTACTTTGATTTCTTGACAGGAATGTAAGAATCCACCACATGACCGTATTGCTTGCACGCTAGAAATAACTCCTTGGCCGATACATTATCCGGAAAATTCGTAACATAGACAGATGTTGAAATCCTATCAACATCGTCCTCTTTGGTTGTGTATCTTCCCATTGAACACACCAAAACTAAATTGCCTAAACAAAAAACACCTTTGGATCGAAGAGAGCTCTAAAAAACAATTACTTCTAAAAACCGAACGATAAAATGTCCTACCTTTGATGTCCCACTTTTGTTGTCCCGCCTCTGGTGTCCCACCACAAGGATGTACCACCTATGACGTCCCAACTATAGTGTCCCATCTATGATATTCCATTCGGATCATCTATCAAGGATTCAAAAATAATTTTTTTTTTTTTTTGATTGAAGGGATTTCTGGAGATTAATGAATGATTATTATGATGAATAGATGAAGGATTGAAGGATTGAAAATGGATCTAAGACAAATTGTATTTTGTAAGAGGCTAATCTTGCGAAACCCTTTAGATCCAAACCCTAGATCCAAAAGATGATTTGTGTGTGTGTGTGTGTGTGTGTGTGTGTGTGTGTGAGTCAATTGGTTAAAGATCAAGTATACATGTGATTTTATTTTGTAAAGAACTATAAGACTATATTTTGTATGAATTAACCAAAGTAATTAAACCGAACAACCCGATAAACACCCCTACTTCTAAGAAATAGGGAGTAAAGAGAAGCATAGGTTGTTGAGGGTGTATTTGGTTAGGGTATATTGGGGGCATTTCATGGCATTTGTATTTTATTTTCTTTCAAATATTGTGTTTGGTATCCCAAATAATGGAATTTAAAATTCTACGAATTGCCAAAATAGAGAGAATTAGATTGTCTTCAAAAAGTGAGGAATTTTAATTTACTTGAAAAAAAATTTATAAATTTTTTTTCGTGTTGTTTTTGTTGTATTTTTTTCTTATTGTTTTTTTTAAATCAAAGGAAATCCGTCACTATGGGTGTTAGTCGGGTGTGGGGTTGTTCGAGTTCGGGTCAATTCGGGTCGGGTCAAAGTCAAGTCGAAATTAAAAATTTCATACTCGAACCTGACCCTATTTGAATTCAGGTTAGTCGGTTCGTGTCAATTCGGGTTGGGTCAACTCGGATCAGGTCCGTTCTTGTTCGGGTCAAACAAAATATGAGTAAAATGTATTAAAAATGCTTTTTGTACTCGTTTAAATAGAATATTTATAAAACTTTTATTAACAAAATACAAAAATATTTATTCGAGGCAATCGGATTGACCCGAACCCGAGTTATCAAAAATTTCCAACCCGATAATCGACCCTATTTAGTATTCGGATTACTCCGGTTGACCCAAATAACCCGAATAATTTTTTGACACGAGTAACCCGACCTGAATAAGCTTAATTGGGGTCGGGTCGGGTTTTTTGACACCCCTATCCGTCACTCCCTAAAAAAGTTGCAATAATAAACACAATGAAAATGAAAGATCGCAAATGTTTAAGCTTTTACTTAATAAATTGTTTGGATATATGTATGAATTATTAAATGAGACACATAACACATATTTTTTACTTTGTTATAATTAAAGCACAAAACATACATCATGAAAACGAGTAAATTTATGGGTCAAATGATAAAACATATCATAAGATTTGTAGGGTTTTATGACCTGAAGATCACCTTTTTATTAGAAAAAGAAACACATTTCTTTGAAAAACTTGGACAAAAAACTTGAGCTTCTAGATTTAAACACATAAAATGAAACATGCATTAGAAATATATGTTTTGAACATTGGTTTTCAATATGTATATAGCGCTGTAGCTTGTTACTTGTTTGCATTCCCACCTCTGTGTAATTTCAAAAAATATACAAGAAACAACATTCTTTACTCTTCAAAGCCGAAATTGATTTACGGCGTGTTTGTTTAAGCTTATATGTGAGCTTATGCGCTTATTTGTTTTGGGATTTTTTTTACACTTCAATTTTTTGGCTTACTTTGAAACTTAAGGGGTTATATGTATAAGCTTATTACGATATAACACGCTTATAAGATCACATGTAAGCTTATTACCTATAATGCATACGTTTTATGTGTAGGAAACTAGGAAACAAGTAACACATTTTTGTCGACATGTCGTGCATAGTGGTACGTCTGTATTAATAATGTTGTCATTTTACATTAAATGATCATGTCTTGTAGTGCAAGAAACTAACTGTCGACATATTTAGGGGTTTGAGACAATGGAACAAGAAGGCATGAGGCAACAATTTCCATACTACAACGAGTTGCAAGCGATCTTTACGGGTCGAATGCAAAGGATGCTATGGATGGAATCTTCAGAAGGTGGTGGATCATCAAAGAAGAGAGTGATGCATTTGTCTTCAGATGACGACGATGAGAATGACGAGAGTGATGTAGAGAAAGCGAGTGGTAGTACTAAGAAGAAAAAGAAGATTGCTAGCAAAGGAAGCAACCCGCCCGATAGTAGTACTAATTTGAAAGAAATATTAGAGGAGTTAATGAAGCAACAAATGCAAATGGAAACGCAATGGATGAAGATGTACGAGGCGAAAGAAGAGGAGAGGAGAAAGATGGAAATGGAATGGAGGCGTAAAATGGAAGCGTTGGAGAATGAGAGGATTATGCTCGACCAAAGGTGGCGAGAAAGGGAAGAACAAAGAAGGATTAGAGAGGAAACTAGATCGGAGAAACGAGATGCCCTTATAACAGCTCTTTTAAACAAGCTCCAACGAGAAGATTTGTAGGTTTATATCAGTTTTCGTGGTCTTAGTGGTTAAGTCGAATACACTAGAACGTAAAAATGGCTAGATCTTGGTAGACATTTGTTGATTACTTGCACTTATGCAACATTCTTTTTTAGATAAGTACTTTGAAGTTTCATTTTAATATGATACAGTAAAAAGCATGATGCCATGAAAAGGGTTACTTGCTCTAAAAGTTAACTTGATTAGATGTTAACACTAACACCCATTTCTATTTGAAGGAACATATTATAAGTTGCACCATAACGACTTGACCTGGCAATCTAGACCCAAACGAGTTTATAAAAAATAGACCAAAACTCTGTATCGGTTAGAGTTTTTTGGGTGTTTTGTTTGTTTGTTTTTCTTTTTGGTTGAGAGGCAGACAAGTCAGACATGAGCATCTTAATGCCTCTAGCTGAGCTATAAAACATTCAAACATTTTCTTTAAAAATCAAATAATATTATTTGATTCAGATAAAAACATTTCCGTCTCAAATTCTGATTCAAATATGCAAGTAATATGCTGATTTAGAGCCTCTTAATAAACAAACAGTTTTCTCCCGTTCTTAGCATATTTGTTCTAATCCTCATTAAAACCCTCTTAACAAACACTTTAATAAAAGTATATTTATAACCAACTTGTATCATTTATATCGTCCCCTATTTGACTAGTATTAAACACTTACACCGACAAACTTAGAAGTTGACTTTGGTTTTGTATTTCTCACATATTATATTCTTGTCATCATTACTTTAACATCTTATATTTCTCAATTGTCAATTTTTTTTTAACACCAATATATTATTAAACCACTAGCAAGAAGCTAGAAATTACAAAGCGACAAGGTACGGATTTTTAAGCCAATCGTTCCAACTAAACGAGGCTTTACATCTATTACGACACCAATAAAAAGACCGAGACACAATATCCTCAAAAATCATCGCCTTTGGAGAAGAAACTGCTTCAAAGATATACTTGTTCCGATATTGCCAAACATGCCACCACATTACGTAAAAAATACCTTCGAGAGCCTGCTTATAATTAGAAGATAAGCGAAGATTCACAAGCCAGTTTAACCAATCTTCATATGAGTCGGCCTCTATGTAAGTAATATCCCACCATCGTGTTATCTTTCGGATAATATCTCTAACCATATTACACTTAAAAAATAAATGGCTAGACGACTCCACCCCATTGTCACAAATAGAACACGTAATAGAGTCTATATCCATACCTCTACGAGAAATGTTGAAACGCGTCAGTAATGAATCTATCTTAACTTTCCACGCATGAACACATACCTTAATAGGGACAAGTTTTATCCACCGTGTCTTTGTAGTTACGTCCGGCAACATTTTGTCATCTAGCATCTTTTTAACATAAGCAATAGAAAAATCACCCAAGTTCTCCAAGGACCATTTCCAATGATTTGACACAGGAACAAGGTTTACGTCTCAGACCTGAACCAATAAAGCTTCGTACTGCTCCTGTTCGATACCACCCCTGGGTTTTCGACGAAAAGAAAAGTCCAAACTGGATTGAGTCAACTTTGTGCCAACCTTCACAAACTTACATGTCTCTAGAGCATAGATACGAGGATATAGATCTTTAAGAACGATATGACCAATCCAAATGTCTTCCCAGAAAGCAGTTTTATCCCCATTTCCCAGTTTCATTTGCATACAGTTAAGAAGATTAATACCTTGATTCTTCAAAACATTGATTTCATGCACTATGTCCATCCAATACGACGGGAAAGCAGACTTCACTTGCTTCCCCACTTTCCCATCTTCTCCATGGATCGCCTTGATAACCCTCGACCATAAAGATGTATTTTGAGTAAAGAACCTCCACACCCATTTGAACATAAGACCTCTATTCAATGCATACAAACTTGAAACACCAAGGCCACCTTTCTCTTTGGAAGCCAACACATTTTTCCATTTAACCCAAGACGTTCTCTTGCTATTGGGATCATGACCATTAAAAAAGTGACTACGAATGGATTCCAACCTGCAGTGTTCACATTTATTTTAGTAACAAGAAGTATCACATCTTTAATCCTTTATAAAAACTATACCAAACTATTTTTAATGATATGTTCTTGTTTAGAAAAAAATGCATTATATATTAGTATGAAATTAGAGCAAATCGCAAAAATCATCTCTGTGGTATGTCTAAATTGCAAACGCATTCTCTACTTTTACGAAAATGCAGGCGTTGTTCATGTGAGAAACTATTGGTATAGATATCGTCCCTACCTTAAAGTTAAATAACGAAAATACCACGAAGTGAAATGAATAAGTCTCACTGCAAGCAATGGTATTTTAGTCATTTCATTTTGAGGCAATGATAATTTCGCACGAAAGGTTTCTCATAGGGATGCCATTTCACTTTGAAAAGGTAAAAGCTAAACTACGAGGACATTTTTGCAATTTAATCATTACAATAGTTTTTATTGGTCAATGTCATTTTATTGGTGCACAATATAATAGTCCACTTTCTTAACGATGTGCATTGTGAAACTGGACATATAATTTGGTACGAAAAAAATAATAATTATATGTAAGTCATTTGTTACATGCAAGGCCGTTTTTAGAGGAGTGCAAGCGGTGTGATTGCAAAGGGTCATCGCTTGACGAGGGCCATAAAATTTTATGCATTTCTATTATATATACACACAATATGAGGCTTGATTTTAATTAGTTTAGATACATGCGTATTTTTGTGTGTGTTTAAAGGCCTATATGACACTACCCTGGTTACGTGTAGTTCACATGGATTGAGTTGAACATGGTTTATGTCCATGTTATATCTAGTTGAAAAGCTAATTTGACTAACAATTATAATGAAACACATGGATTGAGTCAAACATAGTTTATGTCCATGTTATATCTAGTTGAAAAGCTAGTTTGACTAACAATTACTTATAATGTAACACACGTGATATTAAATTCTTATGAGCTATAAGTACACAAACCTTATATTTGACAAATATTGAACGAATATTCTTTACCAAATCTGTGTTTTTAGCTGTATGATCAAACTATCATTAAACATTAATTGTGAATTTGTGAATGTCGTTTTAAGTTAAAAGAAATGAGGTTTATTCAAATATAATTTGATCGAAGCCCAACAACAATCAAAGCTTCAGGCCCAAAATAGTTGGGCCATGTTAGAAGTGAAACCCTATAATTATGCTAGAAGGAGTTCTTCAACCCATGTTGAAAAACATAATAAATTTTTTTTAACAGATAAGTAGAAAACTATACCTTAGCCGGAGCGGAGCCAAGATTTCAAGTTGAGGGAGGCCGATTTTTTTTATTTATCCCACCAATGCTTTTTACTTATCTTATGAGCAAAAAAGTTTCTAAATATTAAAATAGTAAAGATACATTAATCCAACATGTGCTACGACAAGCTAGAAGGCAAAAACTTAATTTTTTTTTAACAACTTTTTTATTGATAATAAAATAGCAAGAAGCTAGCAACTACAAAGAAATAAGATGCGGATTTTTGAGCCAATCGTTCCAAGCAAACGACGCTTTACATCTATACCTACACCAATTATAAGACTTACACACTACATCATCAAAAAAACAACGCCTTCGCTGGAGCCTTAGCCTCGAAAATAGTCTTGTTACGAAACGTCCATAGGTGCCACCACATTACGTAAAACACTCCTTCAAGCATCATTTTATTCTTATACGGTAAACACAAATTCATCAGCCAAGCCAACCAACCATCGTATGATTCGAACTCCATATAAGGAACATCCCACCAGCAAGTGATAAGGCGAACAGCTTGTCTGACCATGCAACACGAGAAGAACAAATGGCTAGACATCTCCGCCTCTTATCACAAATAGCACACATGATAGAATCAATATAAATACCTCGACGAGATATGTTAAACCTAGTTGGCAGCGAATCAGACTTGACCTTCCACGCATGAACATTCACCTTAATAGGCACATATTTAATCCATCGAGTTTTATAATCAACCACCGGAATCGATTTATCGTCAATCAATTTTCTAACCGAAGCCACGAAAAAATCTCCCGAACTCTCCAACGTCCAAGTCCATCTGTAAGATATAGGAGCTAAAATGACATCATTCACCAAAGCAACAATCTCATCGAATTGTTCTTGTTCCACACCCCCTCTCGGCGCTCTACGAAACGAAAAAGCCAAACTGGTATGTGCTACTTTCATCCCAACAGTAATTGATTTACTAGATTCAAGAGCATATATACGCGGATACCGATTTTTGAGCGTGCCACCTTCACTCCACATATCCTCCCAGAAAGATGTTATTTGCCCATTCCCAAGTTTAATACGCATAAACTTAATTAAGTCAATACCTTTATTCAACAAGGCATTAGTTTCGTGAACAATATTCATCCAACAAGACTTAGATCCAGCTCTCGTGATCACTCCCATTTTACCGTCATCGATAACTTGGAAACAAATCTTTATGATTAAATGATCAAAGGATTGTAGGAGAGTATAAACTAATTTAGAACAGAAAAAAAGTGTGTGCAAAATGTGAGAAAATCAGTAGGGAATAGTCTAGTATTTATAGGCAAACTGACCTGACAATTTGTCTGGGCGGTCCCCTTAAATAGGGTGTCGGTCCCCTTAATAATTAAGGGGACCGCCCTTATAATTAAGGGGGTCTCCCAGCCTCAGATACTCCATTTTTTGTCTTTTCTAGGGGAGGTGTTTTCTGAAACATTTCTAGCCGTTTTTAGGTAGAAAATTTAAATTCAAAATACTTATTCCAATAAAACACTTCTTTTAAATCTAAAAATGTTTTGTAAAAGATATAAAAATGTTTGTGACATTTTTATAAAAAATATAAGGTTGAATAAAAATTCATTTGTTCATGAAATGCATTAAGCATATGTTTATTCATACCTTTAAGTGATTAAATTTTTAAAATGAAAATTTACTACTAATTACTTGTTTACGAATAATTTTTCATTAACCGTTGTTATATTTTGTGATTATCAAAGCGTAGAGAGGTCAAAAAATATTAATAACGTTTTTAGGCATTATTTCTATCAATAATCTCCTCCTTTTTGATGATTACAAAATCTAAACTCATTAAATGTAAAATTATATTTAAACAAGTATTTAGTGAGTTTTATTTAATTTCTCTCTATTTTTGTAGAATCAAAAAGGCTTCATCGATGAATATGTGAAAAGTCGATGGGATGAACGCTCCCCCTTGATGTGTACTCCTCCTCGTTCGAGGGCACCAAGGAATCGAGCTATTGATAACTTTGCTACAAAACAAGTTAGAAGAACCACACCAATATTTCTAACATATAGAACAAAGAGAGGAAAATATAAAAATAAGTTGACAATGCTTAACAAGTGCCATGTTATTTGTGAAGCTAACATCCACAACTTATAAAGTTAAGAAAGAAAAAAATATAAAGACAAGCAAGTGCATATTTAAAAGCATAATACTAAAGACCATTCATCTAAACATGATAATTGTGCATAAAACACAATCATGCATACATCAAATAGAAATCATATGCTTGAAGCATATTAATACAACATACATAGAAGTAAACTACAAAGGTCCTAATATTCTTAGAATTCCATAGGATTTGCTTGCAAATGGAGAGGGTTGGTCATTTATTTAAAAGCGATAAAAAGTCGGCATGTATCATGCTTAGTTGGTTGTTGGTGGAGAGTTTGGAGTGGAGGTGGTTGTTGGAGGATAGTCACATTGGATTTGAGGTGGTGGTTGTGGTCGAATAAGAAGAAATTCAATCCAATTGATATCTTCACTCAAGGTTAGGAATTGTTTTTGGGTGTATATGCAACAAGGACAATAACCAACATGTTGTTCAACTTGATCCAAGTTGAGGGTGTGAGGTAAATTTAGAGAGTAAGGTGATGAGGAAGTGTTACATTGTGAGAGATGCATGGAAAGGAGGTTTGATAGGTCTTGAAGTTGATTAATGTCATTCATGAACATTTTTCTACTTGGAGATGGAAGAGGTGGAGGTTGAGTGTGGTTGTCACCTTGAGGTGAGGGTGGAGTTTGAGCATGAAGCACACTAGCAACATGTGGACTGATAAGTGAGGAAATGGGGGTTGAGATTGATTGATGATTTGTAGTAGAATGGAAGCTTGTCCAACATTAGTGTTACAAGAATCACTAAGTGGAAGTGATTGAGATTGTAGTGAAACATGGTTTGAATGAGTAGTAGGGGTGTTTGCTCGTGATGGTTCATTGATAAGAGGTCGTGGTTTAGGCATTGGTGTTGGTAAGTTAACATCAACCTCATTTGATGTGTTACAATAGGTTAATTTCTTTCTCCAAACGGGTCTTACGGATATTTTGGCAACCCTTAAAGGTTTGGGTAAAGGTTTGTGAGGGGAAGACATTTTGAGAAGACAAGATAATTGTGGTGATTATGTTAAGGATGAGGGTTGATTTATACTAGGGAAATGGTGTAATTAAGGGTGGATGGACATTGTTAGAAAGCCAATCCAAGGAATGTTGGTGAGTTCTGGGAAATTTTAGCTTGGTCTAGGTGAATGAGGGTCAAAAAGCAGAAAGAAACAGTAAAATTCGTGCTTCAGGTGGCCGGTCCCCTTAATTATATGGCCGACCCCTTTAATTTTAAGGGGACCGCCCCTTTAAATTAAGGGGGCCGCCACCTGGAAGTGTCCAGAAAGTCCAGGTTTTTGTTTTCTTTTAAGAAATAGTAAAAAGGTGGATTGTTTTGTGGCTATTTTGCAGCAACTCCTAATTTTTATAGCAACTAATACTATAATATTTAACAAGCAAGAAAATAGACAAGCAAAGTCCTAATTTTGTTTTAAACATGACCAAGACTAAGGGCATTTTGCAAATAAGAACATATAGACAAGCATGCAAGAAGGTAAAATAAAAGTCTTCAATTGAAACCATATTAAACAAATTGTTTTCATACTCCTAATAGTTGTAATGCTCCTAAGATTTCTTAAACAAGAAAAGTATGTTGTAAACATATTTGAATGAGACTTGTGTTTGTATTTATGACCCTAGTGTGTGCCTCTATGCGAAAAATTTAGAGTGATGATTATTTTGACTCTAAGAAAAGAAAACCTACGAAATAATCTAAGTGCTCCTTGATTAATGATCTACAATCAAGATTATCAATATATATTTGATTATATATTTTGGCCACAAATATGAGATCATTATGCATGATTTGAAAAATGTTTTTAGCATATATCAACAATGTATGAAAATAAAATTTTCATGTACTCCTAGTCGTGAGAAGGATTTTGTTAAAGTGTATTGGGACTTACATATACATATGTTAAGTAGAAAGTCTTAAGCCTTGACTAAATCAAGGACTATTTTTGTATTAAATATATCCTTTTTGAAAAATCCCAATTTGTGATTTTGTGCAAAATAGAATCCCAGACTCAGAAAAAAAAATATAAAAACTTTTACCTATTGTCAGATGGCCGGTCCCCTTAATTGTATGGCCGACCCCTTTAATTTTAAGGGGACCGCCCGTTAAGAATTAAGGGGGCCGCCCATCTGACGAATATTTTTTCCTAATTTTTTTGATTTTGGCATTTTAATTTTGTTTGTAGCTCATTATTCTTGTTTACTCTTAAGTTCCTCATCAATCATTTATAGAAATGAGACATTAATAAGAGTTTTAATCAATTGTTCCATCATCCTAGACATAGACGTAAGTAACTTAAAAAGCTCTAACACGTATCGAGGGTTTAGTTAGATATCGAAAAATTTTAATCTTTCGAATGAAACCTTTTCTATGGAAATATTTCCTTTTTGAACATTGTCACGAAGGAAATGGTGACGAATCTCAATGTGTTTTGTACGAGAGTGTTGTACGGGATTCTTACTTAAGTCTATAGCCCCTTTGTTATCACACATTATAGGGATGTCATCTAACCTAATGCCATAATCTACGAGAGCTTGTTTCATCCATAGTGCTTGTTGACATGCCTTTCTGGCGCTTACATATTCGGCTTCGGTAGTGGAAATGGCAAGAGCGGTTTGCTTCTTCGAAAACCAAGATGTTAAACAACATCCCATAAACGTGCAAATACCACTAGTGCTTTTTCGGTCCACATAATCTCCCGCATGATCAGAGTCCGCATATACTATAGTTTCTATGTCGGACCCCTTAGGATACCATAATCCTAAGTGCGTAGTGCCTTTAATGTATCAGAAGATACGTTTAACCGCTTCAAGGTGAGAGGTTTTGGGATCCTCTTGGAAGCGTGCACAAAGGCAAACACTAAACATGATATCGGGCCTACTTGCCGTTAAGTATAGTAAACTACCTATCATACCTCTATACTTGGTATTATCTACGGACTCACCTTCTTCGTCTTTCGTGAGTTTTGTTTCCGTAGACATAGGAGTTTTCATTGGCTTAGAGTCTTCTAATCCGAATTTTTTAAGCATTTCTTTTATGTATTTTGATTGGTTAAAAAATATACCATCTTCTAATTGTTTTATTTGTAGTCCTAAGAAAAAATTTAGTTCCCCCATCATACTCATTTCAAACTCATCGTGCATGATCTTGGCAAAATCTCACACATTCTTTGACAGTTAATCCAATATAATGTCAATTCGACATAATTTTTGGACAATATGAGATTGGTTCTTTTCTTTTCAGTAAAGAGAGTGTTATCTCTCATTCCCATGGTTGTAATCATGTCTTAAATAATAATAAGCTTTCAATCTATCGTACCAAGCTTTAGGAGCTTGTTTAAGTCCGTAAAGCGCTTTCTTAAGTCTATAAACATGATTAGGTTTTTCAAAGTCAATGAATCCCGAGGTTTGAGCCACGTAAACCTTCTCATTGATAAAACCGTTAAGGAATGCACTCTTACCATCATTAAAATAATTTAAAGTTCTATGCGCCATGCATAGGCTAATAATATTCTTATGGATTCTAGTCTAGCTACGGGTGCATAAGTTTCATCATAATCAATTCCTTCTTGTTGATTATAACCTTGGGCGACTAGCCTAGCTTTATTTCTAGTTACAATGTCGTCGAGCTTATTTCTATACACCCATTTGGTTCAAATAATGGTCATATTCATAGGATTAAGGACTAATTCCAAACATCATTTAATATAAATTGGTTTTAGATTATTTCTGCCATGGCCATTACCCAACTTTCATCTTTTAAAGCTTCATTTATATTTTTGGTCTATTATTGTTGAAAGAAAACAAAAGAAATTACTTTTATCTTGAGCCTGTATCTAAGAGTTCTTTGATTTAGATTACCAATAATATTATCTAGGGGATGACTTTTAGATTCTTAATTTTATTATTCATTATTTCTAGAGATTTAAACTTGAGATCATTGCCTAAGGATTTTGTTTTATTAACCTCAATAGCTTCTTCTTCGACTAAATCATCATCTTCCAATGGTGATGTTTTAGGTGGGGGAAGAGTTTCATCAAATGTCACATTTAAGGATTCTTTGACTTTCATTGTTTGTTTATTAAGAATTATGTAAGCTTTACTGTTTTGTGAATATCCTAGAAAAACACCTTCGTACGACTTTGGGTCGAACTTATGAGGTAATATTTGTATTAAGTATAAGCAGTTGCTTCCAAATACGTCGAAACTGTTAAGGTTTGGGTTTCTACCTCTTAATAATTCGTATGGGGCTTTTCCTAAAATACGTCTAATGGAAATTCTATTAATTATATACTTCGACGTATCGACCGCATTACACCAAAATTTTTGTGGAATAGATTGTTCATTTAACATGGTTCTACTCATTTCTTGTAGAGTGCGATTTTTTCTTTCTACTACCCCATTTGAAAAAAATTGTGGAGTACGAGGAGCGGAGAAATTGTGAGAAATCTCATTTAAGTCACAATAGTTTCCGAATTGTACTTCATTATCAAATTCCTGACCATGATTCGTTCTAATTGACACTATGGAACATCTTAATTTATTTGATCATTTTTACTAAATATTTCGAATTCCTTCGAATAGCTTGATTTATTTCCTAAAAATCCTATTCCATGTAAATCGAGAATAATCATCTACAGTTACCATAAGTGAAAACATTCCTCCATATACTTTTGTACGCGGATGGGCCAAATAAGTCCATGTGTAATAATTCTAAGCATCTAGTTGTTGACACAATATTTTTGGCTTTATGACTCGCGTGAGTTTGCTTTCCAATTTTGCAAGCGTCACAAAAATGTCGATCAAATTTAAGATTAGGTTATAATTTCTAACTAATTCTTTAGAAGCCAATGATTGAATTAATTGCATATTTGCGTGACCTAATCTCCTATGCCATAAAGTGGAGTTTTCGTCTAAAGTTGCAAGACATATTTTATCTTCTGGTTTATTTCCTAATTTCATTACATATAGCCCTCCTTTTCTAATTCCTCTACCTATGACCTTTCATCTTTAATTATTTCGCTATCGTGTCGTAAATATTACTATACATTATTATCACATATTTGACCGACACTTAGCAAGTTAAATTATAAATTATCTACGCTCTCAACATTTTAAATAATAGGAATCCTGAGAAATCGTACCTTTAACTAGATGTTACCCAAGCAACCGTCGTAAATTAGCTTCCGAAAATGATGTCCCCGGGTGTTCGTATCCGCTTTGTATGTAGAAAACAGCTCTTCGGTTTACACCCAGTCATATGTTTCGACATCCACTATCTATTAATATCCACTCGTCAGGATCTAAGTTTATTCCTAAGCATATCTCATTTGATGCTTGAGCTACAAGACAAGTTTCGTCTTTAGCCTCATCTTTGCCACTATCACTCTATGCTCCTCCAATAAACGCTCTTTGATTATTGCTTCTTGGCGAATTTGGACATTCTCTGATGAGGTGATTCGGATCTCCACATCTAAAGCATTTTCTTTCACTTTTACCATTTTTGTCATTTCTACTTCTTTGAAATGACTTTCTTTCGTCTCGTGGTTGTCTTACAAATCTTCCTTGTCTTTTGAAGAATTTCTTGAATTCTTTTACGGCCATGGCGTATTCTTCGTCTTCACTATCGGAAGTCGAACTATCTTCATCACTTGATTCCTTTTTGGCTTTTAAGGCAAGAGATCTGTAACACCCCAATATTTGACATATAGCAGCGAAAGCTAATTTGGGGTATTACTTCATGAATCATGTTGGGAATTTTGAGTTACTACTGCCAGTACTACTTTACTACTGCTGGTTCAAGATTGATACTGCTGCTAATGACTAAAGAAATAAACTAAGTAGTTTGTACTGCTAGTTATATTAGTTAGTACTGCCAGTACAAATGTTAGTATTGTCAGTATAGTTAGTACTGTTAGTTAATAGTTAGTGTTGTTAGTATTATATAGTTAGTACTGCTAAAGTGATATGCATGAGATATATTAGGAATAGATATGCATTATCATTATACGCGTTTTGTAAGCCCATTAGGGTTTCCTTGGTGTATAAAAGGAACCCTACGGCATAGTTAGAACCATCAATTTATAGTTAGTTATTCTGTAACCTTAGCAGAATATTTGCAATCAATATATTCAAGTTTAGTATTCATTGTTCTTCTTAGTATTGCAAGTTAGATTCCGCATAACTGTAGTATACCAATCATAAGTTTCTCTTAATAGATGGTTTGGATTATTCCAGTTTAACAAAGGCTAAGGAAGATCTGTTTATTTAGGACTTCACAAGTGGTATCAGAGCTTGTGGAGAAACTCTGAATAAGAAGAACTTTATCAGATCGTAATCTCTTCCTAAAATACACAATGTCTGGTGAAAAACTTGCAACACAAATAGCATAGTAGAATCTCTCAAATGGTGTCTACTGTAAAACTTCCTATCCTCAAAAGGGTGAATATACCCTTTGGAGCATGAGGATGGAGTAGTATTCTCACTTAACACATATTTATAGTTTATGCAAGTGATCTAAATGGTATGGCCTATACAAAGAACAACTGATGAAAATGGTGTGAAACTTAAGTAACCTTCAAGACTGCTCAAGCAATATTACAAAGACAAGAGAAAGAAAAGCTAAAAGCATTTTTCTTTAGGGATTCCTGATGAGTTAACAACTAGGTTTCCATGGAATAAAGGATGCAAAGATCTCTGTGTGCTCTATTCAAATTAGATCTGGGTAGCAATGGTTGAATCTAAGAATATGTAGAAGACTGTTAGAAGCAACATATTGAAAACTTTTTTTGTATCAGACACATAAGGCTTGGATAAAGCCATATGATAGTTTCAAAGACTTATCAGCCTTCTAGAAGCTCATGGTGCAGTTGTTTTCTAAATGAAGATGCAATCAGAAATTTTTGAAGGAGCTCTATCTTCATCATGAAACAATTAGCCTTGATTATGAGGAACAAAAAAAAGAAGGGTATAGGATGATTGGATAGTGAATATCTATACAATTAACCAAAAAGTGTTGTTAAATCCGATATCAAAGGTTCCTCTAGATCATCTTAAAACTCTCAGAATATGGCCTTTCTCTCTGCAGAAGACACTAGCAGCAGTAATGAAGTTAATACTACTAATGGTGTTTCTACTGCATCAGGCCATAATTCTCAGGGAAAAGCCTCTTCATCATCATATACTGATGATCTAATGTTCTCATTCTTTGCTAATCAGTCAAATAGTCCACAACTAGATGATGAAGACCTAAAGCAGAAATTTTTTTTTTTTTGATCATTGAATTTGGAGAAATGGACCTTAAATGGCATGGTGTCCAGCATCTATGAGAGTTAAGCGATTTTATAGGAAGACTGGAAGAAAGTTAATCTTCAATGGCAAAGAACCTGTAGGTTTTGATAAAACTAAGGTTGAATGCTTTAACTGTAAGGGGCCATTTTGCAAGGGAAATGAGAGCACCAAAATTCAAGGTAACAATAATGAGAGATCAGGTAAAGGATCAGGACAACACCAAAGAACTGTACCAGTAGAGACCTCTGATTCATTGGTTGTTCAGGACAATGCTTTGATATCCAAGATGGACTGGGAGTAAGACTGATTTTATATATCCAAGATAACAACTCAGTGGCACTCATACCTACAACTGCAAACTTCCTCAGGGTCTGTACACAGAGGTATAATCTTGTTCAAAAAACTTTGTAAAAACATAATGCAAAAACTTCAAAAATAGTTTTGATGATACAGAAGAGACAAAATCTAGTAAGGCGTAATCTAGAACTGTGATTCTTATCATAGGCCTAGAATCAGTAGAAGCTTATTATTATTTCATCAGAAAAATGAAGTTGTCCTATGAAGAAAAGATTGCAGACTTAGTACTATGAATGTAAAAGACAAAAGTAATGATTCACTAGACTAAAAATCAGTTAGATGAAACCTTAAGAGAAAAAGAATGATTTAAAAGCAAACGAGAAACAGTTTGAAACAGTCTTCAAAAAACTTAAACAAACTGATTAATAGTCTGAATTAAGTTCTAAAAGAGAAAACTGCTAGGATCTGGAGATCTATTGAATGAAAATGATCAAGTAGTAGTGAATTGTCTAATAGTGTCCTTTTGATATCGTTCAAGTGATGCAGATGACCAATCAAACAAGATAGGTTCAAAAAGGATAATGGTATCATGTGTTCCTCCCCTTTAACTGGGAACTACAAATGCCTCTACTAAGTACCTAATCTTTTGCAGGATTGGATGATTCTGTTTATAGGCCTATAGCAA
This sequence comes from Tanacetum coccineum, assembly GCA_026074375.1. Lineage (NCBI taxonomy): Eukaryota > Viridiplantae > Streptophyta > Magnoliopsida > Asterales > Asteraceae > Tanacetum > Tanacetum coccineum. Next base: position 28,411 of record BQNB010023326.1, read on the forward strand.
ATAAGACTAGTGCTAGTGTGTCTCAAGTTGAAGCAAGTACCTCTCAAACTAGCAATACTAGTGTAGAAATGCCTAGAGTTGAATCTGTTAGGCCTAGTGGAGTTATCATTGAAGATTGGGTTAGTGATGATGAGGACATTTTTCAATCTAATGATTTGCAAGCAACAGACAAACCTAGTTTTAAAAGGATTGAGTTTACTAATGCTAGGAATGAATCTGTTAAACCTAAACAAGCTGAAAAACCTAGGATAATCACTCAAAATCCTAAGGTAGATAGAAGAGATTGGAATGGACAAATGACTCAAAAACTAGGGTTAGGATTTGGGTTTACAAAGAAAGCTTGTTTTGTTTGTGGCAGTTACAGCCATCTAATAAAAGACTGTGATTTTCATGAAAAGAGAATGGCTAACAAATCTGTTTTGAAAGACATGGGAAAAGTTACTGGTCATAGGGAAGTTAGACCAGTTTGGAACAACACTCAGAGAATAAATCATCAAAATAAATTTGTTCCATCTGCAGTCTTAACAAGGTCTAGAAGAGTACCAGTTAGTGCTGCCAAGCAAAGCTCTTTCAGAGCAGCAGCATCAACTGGTGCAGTCAAACAAGTTAATACTGCTACCCATACAAATAGAGTGAATGTTTCAAAATTAAGAACAAATGCTTTTCATAAGTCTAATTCACCTATTAGAAGGTCTTTTTATAAATCAACAGCACCAAATACCAGGATTTCAAATAAAAAGTTAATACTGTCAAAGCAAATGGTGTTAATACTGCTGGGCAAACAGCAGTTAGTACTGTTAAGGGAAATGGGGTCACTGCTATTAAGGCCTCAGCAGGTTATGTTTGGAGACCTAAAATGACTGATTTAAACATTGTCTCCAAAGACAATAGTGGATCATGGGTCTCAAAAAGAGTAAATTATATAGATCCACAAGGCAGACTCAAGTCAGTAGTGGCTTGGGTCCCCAAGAGACACTGACTCTCTTACTTTTGTGCAGGGAAATCCACAACAAGCTTTGAAGAACAAAGGAATATTTGACAGTGGATGTTCCAGGCACATGACAGGGAACAAAGACTTCCTTACTGACTATCAAGACATTGATGGAGGTTTTGTTGCTTTTGGTGGAAGTGCTAGAGGTGGTAAGATAACAGGAAAAGGAAAGATAAGAACAGATAAGTTAGACTTTGAAGATGTGTTTTTTGTCAAAGAACTAAAGTTTAATCTTTTCTCTGTCTCACAAATGTGTGACAAGAAAAACAATGTTCTTTTCACTGAAACTGAATGTCTTGTTTTGTCTCCTGATTTTAAGCTACTTGATGAAAGCCAAGTACTGCTTAGAGTTCCTAGGCAAAGCAATATGTACAACTTTGATTTAAAGAATGTTGTTCCTTCTGGAGATTTAACTTGTTTGTTTGCAAAAGCCATAATGATGATCCTAAATTATGGCATAGAGCTAGGTCATGTGAATTTTAAAACAATGATAAACTTATGAAGGGAAACCTTTAAAGATGGTCATCCTTCAAAGATTTTGTTGAAAATGACCTACTTGTGTTGCTTTTTAGAAGGGAAAGCAACCAAGGCTTCCTGTAAGCTAAACTAATGAGCTCTATCGAGCCAACTCCTTAGCAGATGATTGCATAAGGACTTGTTTTGGGTCCAACCAATCTGTTAAGTATCAACCATAAACATATTGCCTTGTTGTGACTGATGACTTAGCAGGTTTAAGCTTGGGTTTCTCTTAGCCTCTTCTAAGATTAGGACTAGTTGGGATTCAAAGAGATTTATAGATAGAAAATAGAAAACCATTAAACCCTAAGTTAAATGCTCAGGTGTGATAATGAAGGGAAACAAAATTCAAAAACAGGAAGTGAATGACTTCTGTGGATTAAAAGTGATAAAAAGGAATTAGTATTGCCTGAACTTCACAAACAAAATGAGTTGCTGAGAGAAAGAACATGGACTCTGATTAAGGCAGCAAGGACTATTGCTAGCAGACCACTTCTACCTACGTAATTTTGGGCGAAGCAGTTAATACTGCTGTTATGTTCTAAATAGGGTTTAGTGACCAAGCCTCATAACAGACACTCTATGATGAACTTATAATTGGCAGACCACCAAGCATAAGTTTCATGAGACCTTTTGATGACCCTGTTACTTATCCTAAATACCTTAGACCCTTTAGGAAAATTTGATGGGAAGGCTGAAGAAGGGTTTTTAGTGGGTACTCCATGTAAATTCAAAGCGTTCAGTGTAATTTAATTTGAAAACCAGAAAGTTGAAGAAGAGATCAGCATGTAACTTTCTTGAAATAAACCAAATGTTGCAGGACAAGGACCTAACTGGCTTTTTGATATTGATTCCTTAACAAATTCTATGAAATATCAACCAGTTACTGCAGGGAATCAAACTAACAAAAATGCAGGTCTCCAAGAAGCTAATGGTGATACAGGTTTGAAGAAAAGTGTTGATGATAGACAATATGAAGAAAAGAATGTGTCTTCTCAACAATATATTATGTTTGCATTATGGTCTTCTATCTCTTCAAGCTATAAGAGCTCAGATGAATCGTATAAATATGATACAGCTAATGATGCTGCTGGTGAAACTCTTGTACAAAAACCAGCAAGTGAGAATGAACAAGCCTTAAAGAATGTTCTTGATAAGATGATGGATCAAGAGAAGGAGGCTAAAGAGCAATCAGATATTGCTAGAAAATAGTTTGAAGCACAATGTAACAGGCATGATCTTTTAGGGAAGACTACTAGAGCTAGCAGCACTAACAGATTTAATATTGTTAGCACACCAGTTAATGTTGCTGGTACACCAAGAACTTCTAATGATGCTGCACCATCATTTGTTCCTCTTGGTGGATCCTTTCCAGATGATCCTCTCATGCTTGATTTGGAGGATACTGCTGAAGTTTAAAATACTGGCATTTTTGGCAGTGATTATGATGATGATGATTTAGACACTTACAATTCTCCTTATGCTGATCAAGTTATAGGTGCAGAGGCTGATTTTAACAACATGGAACCTTCAATTGTTGTCGGTCCTATTCCCTCAACTAGAGTACACTCTGCTCATCCTAAAGATCAAATAATTAGAGATCCAAGATTAGCAGTACAAACAAGAGGCATGACAAAAAAGTGTTTTGGAGAACATGCTATGATTAGCTACATCTAAAAACAGAGAAGGACAAATAATAAAGATTTCAAGAACTGCTTATTTGCATGTTTCCTCTCTCAGCAAGAACCTACAAAAATAAGTCAAGCCCTTGATGATGAAAGGTGGGTTGAAGCAATGCAAGAAGAGCTGCTTCAGTTCAAGATTTAGAAGATTTGGACACTAGTTGACCTACCTTATGGCAAGAATGCTATTGGTACAAAGTGGGTGTATAAAAATAAGAAAGAATAAAGGGGTATAGTAGTCAGAAATAAAGCCAGACTGGTAGCACAAGGATACAAACAAGAAGAAGGCATTGATTATGATGAGGTTTTTGCTCCTGTTACTAGGGTTGAAGTAATCAGGTTATTTTTGGCCTATGCATCATTCATGAATTTTCTTGTGTACAAGATGGATGTCAAAAGTGGCTTTCTCTATGGTACTATTGAAGAGGAGGTATATGTTAGCCAACCTCTAGGTTTTGTAGATCCAGAATTTCCAAAAAAAGTTTACAAGGTGGAGAAAGCCCTATATGGGCTACACCAAGCTCCTAGAGCTTGGTATGAGACTCTTTCTACCTAAAGACAAATTGTATATAAGGTACAACTGCTATAACAATAGATTCTTTAGAGGACAAATTGACAAGACTTTGTTCATAAAGAGAGTCAAGGGTGATATTCTACTGGTCCAAGTATATGTAGATGACATCATCTTTGGTTCCACTAAAAAGTCTTTGTGTATAAATCATGAGCAAATAATGCACAAAAGGTTCAAGATGAGTTCAATGGGAGAGCTTACTTTCTTCTTGGGTTTACAAGTCAAGCAAAAAGAGGATGGGATCTTCATTAGTCAGGATAAGTATGTTGGGAGAAAATCTTGAAAAAAATTGGTTTTTTCAGTATAATGACAGCCAGTACTCCTAGGAATCTAACAAGCTTGACAAAGATGAAGATGGTGAGGATTTGATATCCATTATACCGTCAATGATTGGGTCATTGATGTATCTTACATCCTCTAGACCAGATATTATGTTCTCAGTTTGTGCATGCTCAAGATTTCAAGTTCAACCAAAAGTTTCCCACTTGAATGCAGTAAAAATGATCTTTAGATACCTAAAAGGTTGACCCAAATTAGGCCTTTGGTATCCTCAGGACTCTCTTTTTATATTGGAAGCTTTTTCAACATGACTATGCAGGCCCAGTTTGACATGAAATTCTACAACAAAGGTTTTCACATTTCTTGGTTCAAGGTTAATCTCTTAGCAATTTGTAAAACGCAAACGTGTTGGCTATTCGACTACTGTAGCTGAATATAATTGCTGCTTCTTTTGTTTGTGTCAAGTTTTTTTGGATCGAGAAAATCAGATGTAGATTATGCTGATACAACTTTATTTCAGACAAAGTATTCATGTTGATAAGAGAGTGCCATTTATGTGTTAAGAATCCTGTCTACCACTCTAAACAAAGCATATAAGATTGCAACATTTCATTAGATATTCAATGTAGAAAAAAGTGATTGAAATGGTCAAATACATACAGACTACAATGTTTGCAGACCTTCCAAAGCCTTTTGATGTGACTAATTTTAGTTTTTTGATTGCAAAAGAAGTGCATTGTATGATTAAATCCCCTTAATCAAGGATTAAGGGAGTTATTTTGTTCAGAGGATTATACACAAATGAGGTTTGAGTTAGTATTGAAGGGTAAATATGATGTCATGTTTCTTAATACTAATGGGCTTAGTTCATACTGCTGGGTAAAACTTTGTAATGCTAGTACAAAAGTTAATGCTGCTAGGTTCAGCTAATGCTACTGTGTACTTAAGTATTGTTGTAGCTGCTAGAAGCTGTGTTTGAGGAAAAGCTATATGGAACTATATGTATAAATGCAATGGATTATACAACATGGATACTTAGAATGGAGTGCAAGAGCTGCCAAGTGATGAAAATGGATTAATACTGGTAACTAATACTTAGTACTGCTAAGCTTAAATGTTAATACTGTCAGTTATTGTGAGTAAAATGAAAGATGTTCTGGATTGTGTTTCTCTATGTTTGGAACTAACATATTGATGGTTAGAGCTTCAAGGTTATTTGATTAATGATGGTTATACTGCCTTGGTGAGAATACTGGTGACTTTGTTAATACTGCTAATGTTTCACATGATTGGTTTACACCACATAACAAATGGTCATCAATTTACCATGTCTACTAGACAAGAAAGAATTGGCTATTCCAGGGCAAACGACAACTGGTAAAGAATTCTTAAATCCGTTGATGACTGGTAGTTTGCCAAAAACTATAAGTACAAAAGTTAGTACTGCTAGCATAAACTTTGTGCTGCTAGCCTAACTTAGTGCTGCTTGTTATCGTTACTACTGTTAAAGGCATAACATATTTTAATTAATTAATTATAACCGTTGAGATATTTCTGCCAACAACTTGCATATAGGGGTCTATGATTTGGAAAATTCTTGATATTTCTTTTCCTTATAAGATTTCTTCCTCTTAAAGATTCAAGCTTATTAAGTCGGTCAAATCAAAACCCTATGTGCTCTTTCTAATATCTCAATTAACTTTTACAAAACCTCATACTCTCATTAACGATCTTAAACCCATGATCCTTTTCATCAATCACTCACTAAATGGCTGATTTGAAATTTATCGATCAACACAATATGGTAGCCTGTTTGGAAAACAGTGACGAGAATGCAGAGTTTCATCAGATAGTAGACTTCATTTCTACATGTTCAATCAACTATGCTCTCACTGTAAGTCCTACTATCTATGTTCTTATATTGAAAAGTTTTGGAACACTACTACTTCCAAAATAATCAACTCTGTGAAGCAAATACATGCTATTGTTGATGGCAACGCTGTGGTTATAACAGAATCATGAGTGAGAAGTGATCTTCTCTTTAATGATGAGGATGGTGTAACTTGCCTCACAAATGATGAAATTTTTGAAAACCTTGCATTGATGGGATATGAACAACTTTCAACAAAACTTACTTTTCAAAAAGGTTTATTCTCTCCACAATGGAAATTCCTAATACATACCATCCTTCATTGCATAAGTTCAAAATCAACTGCTTGGAATGAGTTTTCCACTAATTTGGCTTCAGCAGTTATATGTTTGGCAAAGGGTCAAAAATTTAATTTTTCTAAATTAATTTTAGATGGTATGTTAAGGAACTTGAATTCAAAGAAATTTTTAATGTATCTAAGGTTTTTACAACTCTTTTTGAATAATCAGCTTAAAGATTTACCAAAACCTTTTAATGATACATATGTGACACCATGCCATACTAAAAAGGTTTTCTCAAATATGGCAAGGAAAAGTGTCAATTTTTCAGGAAACATTACTCTACTTTTTGCCTCTATGTTGGTGCAAAACCAAGCATCTGAGGGTGAAGGTTTAGCAGTACACCCTGAACCCCAACCCACACCCTCTACCTTACAACCAAATGTCTCAGAACCGCAAATTACATCACTTTACATTGAAACATCTCTAACTGTAGCACCCCAAACTGCAGTATCTCAAATTGTTTTTCATGAAGCTCACATTGAGCAAATTCTCCCATCTCCAACTACTTACCAAAAAGGACACTGAGTTACCTCGGACTAGTATGCCTCTAGACCATGAAGCAGATGAGGTTGTCCATAAGGAGGGGGTAACAGTATGGAAAGGGCTATCACTACTGTTGCTAGCTTAGATGCAGTACAAGATAGTGATAACATAATTAGGACCCAGACCACAACAATGCCTAATGTTGACATTCCTTAAGGAATGGATATAGGTGGTAGTCCCAGGCGCCAAGACACCATGAGGGGTACTCCTGCTCAGACTAGGTCTGAGAGAGTACTTGCACAGCGCAATAAACCACCTCTTTCAGAAGGTCACACATCTGGAAGTAGGGAGGGCAGGATGGAACACACTTTTGAATTGATGGATAATGTACCATCTACACCCTATGATTCACCTCTCTTATGAGGTTACACACCTGAAAGTGATGAGGGTAGAATGAAACTAGATGAATTGATTACTCTGTGTACAAAACTGTCAAAACATGTGCTTGACTTGGAGAAAGAAAAGGATGCTCAAGCTGTGGAGATCCTCAACCTAAAGAGAAGAGTTAAGAAATTGGAAAGAAAAAGGAAGTCAAGCATCTCACACCCAAAAAGGAGGAAATACAGACAAGTTGAGACTTCTTCTGATGATGGTTTGGATAAGGAGGATGCATCTAAACAGGGGAAGAGAAGTGACAAGTTAAAGCCAATGTTTAAAGATAAGGATTTTGAAGAGCTTGATGATTATATGGAAAATGTTAAAAAGGAGACAGTTAATGCTGCTGCAATTGGAGTTAGTACTGTTAGTGCACCAGTTAGTACTGCTGGTGTAACTATTAATACTACTGAACCAAGGACTCCTCCTACCACAACAACAGTCTTTGATAATGAGGATATCACTATGGCAATGGCTCAGACATTGATAAATATGAAGGAACAAAAAGCTAAGGAGAAAGGAGTTGCTATTACAGATGTAGAAGACTCTTCTAGAATTATCAGACCTGTCAGATCAATTACTACACTTCAACCTCTTCCAACCATTGATCCTAAAGACAAAGGTAAAGGTGTACTGGTTGAAGAAGAACCTGTGAAAATCAAGATGAGAGATCAAGGTGATTTACAAATTCAAGCAGATGCAGAGTTAGCTCAAAGACTTCATGAGGAAGAATTAGCAGAGTTAGAAAGACCACAACAGGAAAGACAAAGGCAAGAAGATGATACTAATGCTGCTTTAGTCAAAGAGTTTGATAAAATTCAAGCCAGAATAGATGCTGATCATGAACTGGCTGTAAGACTAACACATGAAGAGCAAGAAAAGTACACAATTGAAGAAAGGGCAAGATTGTTAGCAGAATTCTTTGATCAGAGAAAGAAACAATTGGCAGTAGCAAGAGCAGAGGCAATAATAAACAAACCACCTATAAAAACTCAAGTTGGGAACATGATGATTACTTACCTCAAGCATATGGCTAAGTACACTCATCAACAACTAAAGAACAAGACTTATGAGGAAATTCAAAGATTGTATGAAAAAGAGAAGAGGTGGATTGATGACTTTCAGCCAATGGATACAGAAGCTATTAACGACAGTAAAAAGAAGGTTGATAGCAGTAGCAAGCCCGCTATGGGAAGTAGAAAGAAAAAACTTTCCAGAAAAAGAGCAGGTGAAAAGAAAGAACAAGAAAGTGCTAAAAAGCAAAAGCTAGAGGATGTTGCAAAGGAACAAGAATCAGCAAAGAGTGATGAAGAAGCAGCTGCGGACTATGAGCATGAAAAGGAAGAATTAAGAATGTGGTTAACAGCTGTTTCAGATGAAGAAGAGACTGTGGATCCAAAGATTTTGTCTACTAAATACCCTATAGTTGATTGGGAATCTCAGAACTTAAGGAATGTTGATATGAAAGATCTACATGTTTATAAGATAATTAGAGCAGATGGAAATACTAGTTATCATAAATCATTATCCAATATGCTTAGGAAATTTGATAGACAAGATTTGGTTGATTTGCACAGATTGGTGATGAAAAGGTTTAAAGACACTACACCAAAAGGTTACAATTTGTTGCTTTGGGGAGATCTTAAGGTAATGTTTGAACCAAATGCAGAGGATGAAATTTGGAGTAATCAGCAGGATTGGACTCTAATTAGCTGGAAATTATATGAAAGTTGTGGAGTTCATACATTACTAATGGATGGTACTTTGACTAGCTTCAACATGTTAGTAGAGAAAAGGTATCCCCTTATCAAGGAAATGCTGTAAAAGATGTTGAACAGGAAGCTAGAAGCTGAAGCTGAGAGCACAATGGCATTTGAGCTTCTCAAGTTTATCAAGTCACAGCTAGAAGAATGAAAAAATGTTTAGATACATCCTCCTAGTGATCAAGATGCTTATACTGAAGAAACTTGATAATTAACATAGTAAATATTAAGTTTAGGGGAGGATTGTTGGGAATTATAGACTTTTACAACTTAGTACTGCTGATTCAATTTAATACTGTTAGCTTTAGAAGTTAGTACTGCTGGTTTAACTTGATGCTGTTATTAAAGAACTTAAAAAATAGTCTAAGTCATTAGTGCTGCTAGTTATAATAGTTAATGCTGCCAGTACAAATGTTAGTACTTTCAGTTTAGTTAGTACTGTTAGTTAATATTTTGTACTGTTAATATTATATAGTTAGTACTGCTAAAGTGATATGCATGAGTTATATTAGGAATAGATATGCATGATCACTTGACGCGTTTTGTAAGCCCATTAGGGTTTCTTTAGTGTATAAAAGGAACCCTACAGCATAGTTAGAGATATCAATTTTCACAGCAAACACATATCAATTTATAGTTAGTTATTCTGTAAGCTATCAGTAACTTAGGATCAAGAATATTGCAATCATTATACTTCAAGTTTTAGTATTCTAATTGTCTTCTTAGGATTGCAAGTTATATTCAGCATATACTTATTGTATTCATCTATATAGTTTTCATATAGTTAGTTTAGATTTTCCAAGTTAAACTTAGCTTTTAAGCTAAGAGAAAATCGTTTCTTTAGGATTCACAATTAGGGCTAACAGTACTAACATTCATATTGCAGGTTTTAGCAGTATTAACTCATTAATATCGCTACAGTACCTTGGAGCAAGTCATATAAAGCCTAGTTTTGACAGCACACTTCTTGCACCAACAATTTTTCTATACCACTTTGTTTAACCATTTGAAGTTGTTGTACAATCATGCGATGACTCATTGTGTTCAGATTCAAGCCTTATTCTTCAAGGACTACAACATGAGTAATATTCTACTTCAGGGGGCAATGCTTGTCAAAAATTTTGAATTTTATGTACTTCTTGGAGTGATGAATACATCAAAAATTACAGCCAATAACAACTCTTCTGGGAGCTGTTAAAGATAGAGTCAAGAGGACTCTGTGCTTGATGCACTAAAATTTTCAATATTGTGGCTTCAAAACGGTGTCTTATGTGTTTTCTTAGTGGTTCTTTACCTCCACAATCGTGTTTTGTAGTGCAAACATTGGTTTTAGCATCATCTGTATCTGACTGAAGCAAGTTGATGTTCATTGGGAAGAAGCCAATCGGAGTAGTTAAGCTTCTTGCCTTTACATCATTCTTCTTGTTGGTCTTTTCTTCAGCAGTTACAGGTACTGACATCTTTGTAACTGAAGTACCATTCTCTTATGATGTTTGTAGTACAAATACACATGAGTTACCATTCTCTATGACCTCCCATAGAGCATAGTCTTGTACCAGGAAGTATTGCTTGATTCTTATCACCCACATCTCATACTCATCTAGTTTGAGTATGGGTAGCTTAGTAGTAGTATTACTCTTTGCAAATTTAAATTCCATAACTTCTAGATCAAAGTTTCAGAACACAAGGCTCTGATACCACTTGTTGATCCCAACTTGATCTTGCAAACCTTGTTAAAGGGTTAGTTGTATTAAATAGATTCAAGACAACTACGCTAGAAACTTTGTTGATACTAAGAGTATGCGGAATCTACTCTTTAGTACTTAGAAGAATATGAATGTAATAGTAAACTGTGATGCAGTAGAATGGACAATGAATATTGTGAAAACCAATAAAGATCATTGTAGCTCTAGTTTGTTAAGAACTAATCTAGGATAATGTTAACATAGGCGGAATATTCAAACATAGAATCAATATTATCATAACAAGGTTTTACCAAACATTCCAAGCCCTAATATTATTTGATCAGAACAATACGGTTACATCAATGAACTGTAACAAGGATCAAGAAAATCATTGATTACCTTGAGGCTAAAACTAACCAAACCTAGACGTCCACTTAGAGGACTTGATGCCTAGAACACACACACACTTTTCTGGTGTTTACATCTTTGACACACATAAAAAAACTATATCTAGGGATCTCTTTATATAGTAGAGTCCATCTAGATTTATAAGGGAAAACATAATTGTATAAGGAAACTAAATCTTTTAATTCTTTAATAAACTTCATCTTTATCTTCAAGAATCATATCTTTTGGAATCTTTTATCTTTTGTAGAATAAACTCCACCAGCTTGTAGAATTCCATAATGCTAGATTCAGTCCTTATGTTTTATTCTTGTTTTGTCTTATCAACTCAAATATAATTCCCAACAATCTTCCCCTAGTTGATAATGATAAAACCCAAAGCACAAACTTCCTTAGTTACTATTACGAATGAAAAATTTCCTTAGCAATCCAAGGATCTACAAGTTGCAAATCATCAAATCTTCTTCCCCTTTTTGTCAATATCAAATAGGAGACTAAAGTATGCAACTTTGATCTTCACAACTATGAACCAATATTACACTTCTAATCCAAGTATTCTAATGACCCAAATTGCCCTTCATTACGCACCTTAAGAAAAATAAACTTGAGCAGTAGAAACTTACATTAGCATTAGTAACAAAGACTAGCAGTAGTAAAAACCTTCACCTTAATGTAGCATATAAATGGTTAAACATTTTAACATTAAGCTTCCCCTGAAACCCGTATGTTAACCATTTCTTGAATCTTCCATTTCCTGTAGCTCTACTGTAATGATTACTGTTGAAGAAAAACTAAGTATAACAACCTTGATGTGAAGTAGGAACAACACAAACTTGTGTTCTTATATCTTGCCACTATCCACGTGACTTCGTAGTCTACCCAAAATCGAGGTTATTGGGAGACCGCAATCTCTTAAATTTATCTCATCTTCTATGAGGAACTAACCAAAGTGGATGCGAATGTGAGCATTGAGCACATAAGAAAATACACACATTTGCTATATTTGTCAATTCATCATCACATCGTTTCTAAGCACGAACAAGTTACCTCCAAATGTTGTAAGCCATTTGAGATATGATAAGAACACAAACCCAAATACTTCCACTTCATCTTTAAATAAGTGATAAATAATAATCTTCGTAACTAATTAAACCAGAATCCAATAACAGCTTATTTAAACATTTAAACCAAAATCAATCCGTTAGCTTCCCCTTAAACGAAGCATTCGAGATCTAAAACGTATGTGTCAACCGCTATTGATTATTCCTGGCAGTACTAACTGCTTTCTAATAGCAGTAGTAATACAAACAAGCAGTATAAACTGTTTACACAAAAATGCTTATAGCAACACTTTTTCCTGTCATAAAATTGTCGCAAGTGTGTCACAAAACTTTCATCTTTGGCTGCAATAGGTGTACGTTAGCAGCACTAATCTTGTATCCAAACCCAAAAATGCTTTAAACATAGCAGTAGTTGTACTTTTACATTATGTTCGAGAACAACGAGTAACATACCAATAATGCTCAATCTCTTGACAATTTATCCTCATCTTCTATGAGACACATAACCAAAGTGATAGCAAATGTGAGCATTGAGCACCATAAGAAAAATCACACACCTTTGCTAGATTTGTCAATTCTTCATCACAACATTGAAAACACAAACAAGTTACCTCCTGCTAAAAGGTATGATAAGAACACAAACTCAAATAATTCCACTTCATCTTCAAATAAGTGATAAACAATCTTCTTTGTAACCACATCTTTAATAGATCCAAAAATACGAGCCTTTTAATCTTTTAAGAACATTTACACCAAAATTTACCTTCCCCTTAAACCAAGCAGTAGTAACCAACAGTAGAAAAATTCTTCTATTGGCAGTATTAAACATACGAGCAACACAAACCTTGGTTTAAGTCTAACAGTAGTGACTGCTAAAATTTACCCCAGCAGCAGAAACTTAATACTGGCAGCATTAAAAATATACTAGCAGTATTAATCATACTAGCAGCACTAAGTATAAACTGGCAGCATTAACCCTTAGTGATAGCAGCACTAACATGAACTGGCAGTATTAACGTCTCCTGGCAGCACTAACTTACATAAGCAGCACTAATAATCATAAGCAGTAGCACTAACCTTCAAAGATAAGGCTAGCAGTATTAACTGCTATTGACAGTATAAACATATAACTGGCAGTACTAATGTATGAAGAACAGTACTAAGTACTCATAAGAAGTACTAAATATAAAGCTGGCAGTACTAACTTCATACCCAGCAGTACTAATTCTTCCCTTGGCAGTATAAAGTGCTCCTTCCTCCCATACCTTTTGAGACACTTTTTAAGGTCAGTAAAGCACCAATATTTACGATCACCAGCAGTACTGTGTCATGTGTCAGTAGTAACCACCAACGAGCAGTACAAAACATATAAGGATACCTCTTTTTTTTAAGTATCCAGACGATACCTTTTTAGCGACACTTTTTCAGTTGCTAAACTGTCACTAATTCTTGTCTTTGCATCTATCATCTTGATGTCGTGTGTTATGCATCCCTACTAGGGTTCATCATCAATCAAACGATCGACTCACCAAAGCTAGTAGAAACATTAATGATCACCATTCCTGTTTTTATTAAATTAGGATTTGTAAATACCATAATTGCAACGAATTGAACCAAACACCAAAAACAGAGAACATGACCACTCTTCCTTCATAGATTCGACATCAATACACCTTGTAGATCCTAGATCGAGAGCCACAAGGCTCTCATACCAATTGTGAAAACCAATAAAGATCGTTGTAGCTCTAGTTTGTAAAGAACTAATCTAGGATAATGATAACATAGGCGGAATATTCAAACATAGAATCAATATTATCATAACAAGGTTTTATCAAACATTCCAAGCCCCAATATTATTTGATCAGAACAATACGGTTACATCAATGAACTGTAACAGGGATCAAGAAAAACCTTGATTACCTTGAGGCTAAAACTAACCAAACCTAGACGTCCACTTAGAGGACTTGATGCCTAGAACACACACATACTTTTCTGGTATTTACATCTTTGACACACACAAAAAAACTATATCTAGGGATCTCTTTATATAGTAGAGTCCATCTAGATTTACAAGGGAAAACATAATTGTATAAGGAAACTAAATCTTTTAATTCTTTAATAAACTTCATCTTTATCTTCAAGAATTATATCTTTTGGAATCTTTTATCTTTTGTAGAATAAACTCCACCAGCTTGTAGAATTCCATAATGCTAGATTCAGTCCTTATGTTTCATTCTTGTTTTGTCTTATCAACTCAAATATAATTCCCAACAAATATAACCAAAAAGCTTCAATATTATTATGATGAATAATACGAGTGCTCTGTCTAGTACTAGGGTTTACAACCTTGAAGCTATGAATGTGTCTATCGAGATGTGTTTTCAACCATAACCTAGGATCTCCTTTTATACACCAAGGAGTCCTTTACAAGATAACTACAAATCTTCTAAACTTCTATGAGATATCAACATATCTTCTAAATATATAAGATATACATTAAATGATTCCATACATATCACAAAACACGCTTTTATCTCTCTGACAGTTGTAATCTTCATGCAGCAGTACAAAGTCTTCCAGCATTACTAAGTTTAGTACTGACAGTACTAACTTTCTTCTGGCAGTACTAACCTAGTTAGTACTGGTAGTTATATTCTGAGCAGTATTAAGTTCTTGGACTAGAAGTACTAACTTGTGAAGATTTATTCCCAACACTGCTCCTGCTTATCCATATGAACAGCTACCTGCCGCCCATACAAACAGGTTGGTTTCTATGTTTTTGGTCTTTTTTTTATTTTTTGTTTTAAAGGGGTGTTTGGGAATGCATTTTTTAAATAGATAATGCATTTGCATAACTGTGTGTTCAGAAAGGAGGTTGAGGCTTTTAGACACATGTTTTCTCTATAGGAATAGGTTTCCTTATAGTTTACCAAATATTATTTCCGGATATTTACGTTTTACAAATGCAAGATGTTCAATCCCCAAAAGCATAATTTTTAGTCGATTAGCCAATATAAAAATACACGTCTGCAATTGGATTCCTAAAAAAGATCAACTCATTTAAAACATCTTGGGTCCGTGAAGGGTTGGAGGCTAAAAGAAAAAAGACAACCAGATTTCATGTACGGTTTGTTACACCTTCCGTTGTGTTGTTTGGTCGTTTTCAATCAAAGACAAAAACTGAAACTAAAAAGTAACTACCCTGCATTTTATAGATCTACAAATTCAGAGTATGTGTCTAATTGTAAGAAACAAATACTTAAATGGGGTGTTTCAAATCGCTTAACCAAACTTTTTGTTGGTGGAACAAGCAAAACCAAATATCAAGGTTCATAGTTGTTAATGTTAGATTGCTTATCTGATTACTTATCATAAGCGGGCTTTTGGAAGTTGAGGAACCAGTGTCAAAGAGTAGTAAAGAGCAGCAACAGCAGTCAATGGAGTTGGTCATAGAGAAGCAGTTGGGACTCATGCGTCTATTGCACCAAAAGTGTGACGACTCTTTCATTCTTCGTCTAATAAACCAAATGCAGATATTGGTAGTTGTTTCAATTCGTAATAAAATGTTTATTTCCAAAGATTTTTTTGTTAGTGTGGTGATGTGGTTGTTTTGGTGGCAGGTTTGGCTGCTGATAAACCAAATTCATATGGCTATGTCCATCATGGGTGTGTCCTCTTTTTTCGATTGTCTAAGTATCTGAGACTCATTTCCATTTACGTACGAGTGGAAACCTACACCTCAGTAACGAAAAGCTGGTATAATATTTTCATTCAGGGTGTTTGAATTGCTTAGATTTTATGTATGAGAATGAATGGCCATGATGGAAGGCATGAGTGCTATACATACTTACCATGTAAATACGCAATTTTTCAAAAGCATTTTACTTTTGCTTTTTAAAAATGAAAGCCAAAAGATAGTTGATTTTTCAGTCTGATGACAAGTTAAGCACGACCGTTAGTTGTGACAAACAAAATATAAATGGAAGTGTTGTTAGCTTGGCCTCTATGGATGCTGGTTGTAATGTCAAGGCTATTGTCAGCGCCACAGGTAGGGACATTCATTGGCAACAAGAAGTATTAATACATGTTCTTACTATAAGCTTTTATTAAGCATATGAATGGTTTTACGAGAAGTCGTTTTTATTGTCTCGAGCAGGAAATAGATGGGCCTGATGCGTGAATTACGGATTGTTTTGATGTGATAGAGAGGATGCATACTGGGGATTGATAACCACGACGCCTGCTGTTCCAGAAGGTTTATCGTCATCGAGAATGCAAATGTTCTGATGCTGAAGATAGAAAAAGGAAATATGTGGTATACAACTTTTATCCACTTGCATTTAATTTACCTGTATGGATAAGTAGTGATTGATGTTCATGTTTTAAGGCCATGGTTTATGTGTTTTATTTGTTTCATTTATTGTAGACGGAGTCTGGTAAATATTGCACTTCCATCAGCCGTTAAGTAATCAGTGAAGCACAAACACGAATGAGGCATCTTCACTAAATGCTATAGCCATGGTATGTCTAACTTATTATCGCTCAATCTTATAGAGGGTGTTTGGACATTTGTTTTAACTCTCATGACGTTGCAAACAAGAAATAATATTAATAATTTTTTTAACTTTTTTGTTTGGCATATTATGTTTTCAATATCTCTTTCTAAAAGAATGCACTTTCTTATCACATTAATTTTTTTTAATGATCATATTTTCCAAACACTTCAGCATGTGGTATTTAAATAAGTAAGATGCCAAAGGAACACATTGAAACCCCGGTTGGAAAGGGGTTAATAAAAACAGGAAATACCACTCACTAAAGCATTAAGCAAGAGATATGGCAAAAGCTTGGTTATCGAACTAGGGCTATATTGAATTGCGATAAAGGTAAAATAAAAAAAAGAGAAGTCTTAACTGTATTTTTATCTCCAAATTGAGGATTGTGCTTGATCATATTTGTTGCGCTCATCTACATCAAAAATTTAGAGAATTATACACTTACAAATTATAGATGGTTCAGTTACTACATAAACATACATAAGGTGGCACAATGGGGATTGGGTAACGGGTTAAACCATTTGGCTTTTTATGTGACGGTCAAAGTATGTCAGATTGGGTTGAATCGACCGCTTTGTGGAAAATAAATGCTTTCGTTTTGAATGTGCTTTATGCTGCTTTAGTGGGTTTGGTCAGGGTGCGTTTTAGAGGGTGTTCAGGGGACGAGTTCTATGATAGGGTTACGTGTATTCCTTCAGTGGGTGTGTTCAGGGAGTGTGTTCAGGTGACGTGTTTAGGGATGAGTTCAGGGTGTTTGTCTACGGTAGTATTGACAAGCTGGTAATAGTGGGCTTATAGGCTTATCTACTTGAGCTTATGAGTTTATAAATTCATAAGCTCAAAGGCTAAACGATTGAACTTATGAGCTTATCAAAATTTTAATAAGCTTATAAGCACGTTAGATAAGGTTAGACAAACGCCCTAGAAAAGTGAGTTTTTACCCTATCTAACCTAAAAACTCTTTAAAATAAGTATGTAATGCGCAAATGGAAACGCTATTTCTGAACTGCTTTTTTAATGTTGTTTATCTGATTCTGCTTATTAACATTAACATAAATAATAAGCAATCCAAAACACCCTCTTAGTGCTCAAATACCACATCAGGTTTTAATACAAGTAATCATATATGACAATCAATATATCACTCTAAAATTAGATGTAGTTCTTAACTAATTTTTGCAGCTTATGTCGTATCTGACTTTTAGAAACTCACATCGTAAAAGTTGGTTATTGCAGAGTGCAGCTTACGATGAGAAAAAGAAACAATTGGCCTTACGGTGCTGTCATAATGTAACTCATTTCATGTACATTTGACATGAAGAAAAAGACAGCCACTGTTTGCTTGTTGATGGTGTTCTGCAACAAAGTGTTTTTTTTGTTTGATTGTTGACTCATGATATGGAGCCTGAAATTGTACAATCAAGCAACATTGACGCTAAAGGTGAATAATATTTATTTATGAATATATGGTATTATCTAAAAGTTGGCTTTTATAGTCTACTCTTATATTTAATTGTCATTTTGTTTTTCCAAAAATGTTTGATACAGGTTTGGCTTTGTCTTATGGTTTGAAACAAAATAAAAGACAACCTAAAAACTATCAACCAGGCGATGGACAAACACCTCTTATGTGAGAAGGCGATGAAAATGGAGAAGACGCTGAACGCTCATAATGTACATGGTTCTAGCTCTATGGGTGCATATCAACCTCATCAAAATCGGGCTCGCAAGGGTTCTAATCCATCTGGACAGGTAACTCATTGAATTTCGCCAATCATACGATATATATTTAACGCACTTTTGGCTATGAGATTATAAGTATCTGCACTATAAGGGAAAATCGTCAAATAGCCCTCCTGTTATTTGGGAGACCTCCCCATTGCACCTCCTATCTGTTCATAAGGATATTATCACAAAATGTAGATTAAAATCATTGAATCATGTCAAAGAAACTCATATTAGAATACCCTTTTACTTTTGAAGTCCATAGATTTTTGTTTGACCTTGAAATTTTGCATGCATAGTGGACATATCTGAATTCAGACTAGCTTTTAGATGTATTCCGGCCAAAACAGAAAATTAGAATGATTTTTTTTGCTCATTACATGTTCCACACTTATTCTGTTACCCTTTTTTAGTGCCATTTCTATGAACAAGGAAACCAGTAAAGCAAGAATATTGAAAGAAAATTGTAGCATTCAAGTGGTTTATAGTGTTGTGATGTAGGGATCGTTGGCTAAGGCGAAGTTTCATGTCAATTATAAGGGTACATCGCTTATTGAGCCACTTCCAAAGTTGAACAGAACACTAAGAACATTACATCTAAGATTTATAAATGCATGTCTTGAAGTTCCTCATATTCCGTGTTACATAACTTGATGAAACATTTTGTAGGTTTTGGCTAATAGTTTGAGATAGTTTCTGAGGTGACCAACAACAGAAGACTCGAGGTTTTAAAGGATTTATCATTTCAGAAAACGCATAAGATGCTGAAGATGCAACCTGCTCTATTTCATGTGACATTGACATTAAAGTGTTGTATTTACATTTTTACTCCTTTATAAGAGTTAGCATTGCGTGATGATTCTTCAATTTTTGCTCATGCTCAACATGTTATCCACCCCGGGCTTACGATAGCAGCAGGTATCTTGAGTTTACGCGTAAGGGGCCTCCAAGGCTTATTAAGAAGCTCAAGCTGTTCAGCTCCAGTTGCACCAGTTCAGTGGCTTATATAATAATCTTACCCAAACACCCTCGAGCCTTGTACAATAATTTATAATGATATCTAATAATTTCAGTACCACTATTTATATATTCACATACAGAATCCTCTATTTGCTGGTGAGAAAGGAAGGAGAATAAGGGAGTTGACTTCTTTTGTTCAGAAGTGATTCGAGTTCCGTAAGAACAACGTTGGACTCTATGCTAAACGAGTCACTGACATTGCTGAAGCTGTTGTTCCTAACAAAAAGTTAAAATAAATGCTCAAGAGAAGCATCTTTTTTTATTAAATATAGTTATGTGTGAGATGTAATGGCAACATCCGTAAAATTTAAAACAAACACATCATTTTGTTTTTAGAAGCACATTTTATTATGTATTTCTCATGTGTATGTATGCCTTATTTACATATCTCTGTATATTGATCAGTTTGAACTTAAATTTAAAGAGTTATACGAAGATAAACACGAACCAGTTATCCACTTGTGACTGCCTTTGCTTTCCCTCAATCACAAGGCAATTGTCCCCGCGCTTCGCTGGAAGCGCGGGTTACAAACCTTGTTTTAATTCAAAGGGTAGGCTTAAGTTACCAGCAATTATTGCACAAACTGCTCATTAAAAGTCATCCAAATCATGCATGAACTAATGGTACCATATGAATAGATGGCGTTAAATCATGCACTATGGGCACTTGCTGCACACTCTATAGTGCATCGTTTGTGTGCGTATATAGTTTTACTGTTTTATTTCATTTCTTCAATGCATGCATATTTAAAAGGCCTGTTTGCGTATGCAAGTGATTTGTAAAGCCACAAACTTAGATAAAAGGCCACCCAAAATAAAAAAATCCCATATACAGCGATCCACTTATTGCTAAAAATTATTTATTTATTGTGTTAACTTCTTACTGATTGTATTCTAAGGTAGTGTTTGATAAAGACTTAATAAGTCTTAATTGAAAATTTGGTAAATTAATTAAGTCATTAAAGACTTGTCTGTTTTGTGCTTAAAATTAACAAATGACTTTTTAAGAAAAGTCATGAGGGGGATGGTCTCCATATTAAGTCAATGACTTAAATCATAATTTTACATATTTACCCTCCACTTTTTCACATATAATCCCACATAACTTCTTTTTTGGGTATAAAAGTAATTTTCTTTAGTTAAGACACACTATTCAGCACATAAAACAAACAGTCATGTATCCATATACAAACAGACAACATATATCTAGACAGACTTAATAAAAAATTTAAACAAACAGGCCCTAAAACTGCTCTTACTTAAAGGAATTATTTTACAAAGGCAACTTGTGAATAATATCAAACAACATTTTGTCAATTAGAATTATTGTACATCCACAAACTATTTTGCCATTAAAAAAAGATGAAGAGACGTAAGGGAGTAACAGAGCTAAGCGACCCAACCCAAACAACAACCGTTACTGCACAAAGGATCCCCACTCGCCGTACAGGCGCCCCACAATGCTCTCCGACAATTCACGAGTAAATTAGATCACCCTACAACTCCCACGCAAGGTCAGACCTAAAACGCCCACCCCATCTTCTATACGCTGACATATTTCCCAACACGTTCATTAGGTGATACTGATGGCATTCCAAGAGAAACTATTTGCACATATTTGAATTAAATATGTAAATAAGAAGAGCTAACTAATTAAATATGTAAATCATCAGTACACACATTTCCCATGCAACTAATTTATTGACACAGTTACTGTGGTTACCTCCTTTTTAAGTTTCACCCTAACATGGTTCCATCTCAATGGCGCATCTTCCCATGCAGCAAGTGGAGAACTGCTAGTGTGACCATGGTGAATTGCTTCTTCTTCAGGGCTAACAGGTGACTCAATTTGTCCAAGACCCTTTAAGCGATCATCAGACTGAATGAAGTCAAGAACTTTTTCAACTTATTTTCGGATGCCACGTATGCTGCCATTAATTCCCTCTGGCGCAAGAATGATACCACCTGAAATGTACTGAAAAGTATAAGTTTGATGAGTGACAATCTTAAACGGATTCAAAGTTTCCCAGTCAGCTTCAACCTATAGAATGAAATATCTAGAACCTGGAGTACATGTCACTTATCAAGATTTAATCAACATCACAAAAATAAATGTGCACAAACTCTATACTCAATATAGTACATATATACACTCATGAAAAAACTTCATAAAAAATCATTCTAAAATCTATGTTCACAGTAGCAAACCATCTCATGTTCAAAGCCTATCCTTTATCTTTGAATATTTTTTTTGATAACACGGGTGTCCGACTTGACATTGAAAGCCGAATATTCCAAGGGTCGACTATCCTTTTTGGATAGCCCAAAGTCGAGGCACTGTTGGTTATAATTTTTCTAGTTATAAGCTAAAAGTTATAAACAATTAACCATATGGACCTGCTTTTGTACAAAATGTTACCTTTGTCTTACTCTTATACTGAGTTCTAAGTTTGGAGAGAATAG
Source organism: Tanacetum coccineum (assembly GCA_026074375.1). NCBI lineage: Eukaryota > Viridiplantae > Streptophyta > Magnoliopsida > Asterales > Asteraceae > Tanacetum > Tanacetum coccineum. The sequence continues at coordinate 50,257 of BQNB010023326.1, forward strand.
AGTTTGTAGGTCGTTCATCAATATTTGCTTCGTGATTTGTGCTTTGAACTCAGCTGCACATACACCAAAACCAAAAGACTTACATTAATATATTTGATCATGAAAACATCATATATTGTGTATGCATATTTGTTAGTTACCCGTTTTACGCCACTCGTTATTTGGTACATCCATAGCTTGTAGCGCAAAAACCCGGTTCTGACGATAAACAGACAAAGTTTAATACAATGGACATATCCAATGTTGCTATGGATATGTAAATTTTCAATTTTGGCATGTCCAAAGATTTAGGCATAAACTGATATTTCAGTTTTAGCAAAAGATCTCATTTATATAAAATAAAGTAAAAGAGAAAATAAACCAAGAAACAAAATACTAATTATATTATGATGTTGGTTTTGCGGCTTACTCTATGGTAGTAAGAAGCAACAATAGTTAATCATACTTATAGCTGCAGATTCGGGTATAGTGCCAAAGGTTTGCAAATCAATTATAACTTCCAACACATGCCAATATAAATTTCTGATTATTTACACGTTATTATAGGGAAAGAAAAAGAAACCTGAACAAGATCAGTAGTGTTAGATCTTAGGTCCCAGAAAAGCACACCTTAAGAACATGCTAATACAACCACATAGCGAAATCATTGAACTTCACATCGTTCATCTGTACCAACTACAGTGATGATTCCAAATCGTGCTCTACCTGCAAAAGAGAAACCGGCCAAATGGGTCAAAAAGCAATCATTTTATTCTGCACGGGGTCCTAAATTGTGTTTTATGATGAATTAACAAAATGCAATCATTCAAACCATGTTCTACAAACTATAGTTTTAAGATCTTGATGATATGGAAAAAAATTGTTGCTTTAAAAAGCAACATATTACTTGATGTCTGACCTAAAGTATATGGTAGAGTTACTTTAATTCTGCAGCGGGTTAAATGGCATTTAGTTAAATAGAAAAGTGGCAAAAAAATTGGGAGTGCGACGACGATGGTGCAACGGCGGGCTTCATACCCATTTGAATCCCATTAGAACCCATATAAAAAACATAAGCAAAAAACCGTATACGCAACTCATACGGACAATGCAAGTAGTTAATTTTAAGCAAAAACAACAACCACAATCTCAAGAACAACATCTGACCTCACCCGTCTCATTTTTGCTAGTGTATTATAATGTTAAGAAGATAAGACTAATTGTATACCATTATAAGAATCGACTGACTATAAGCTAATCCACCACTTGTTGCTGCTGTTACTGGTGTTGTTGTTGCTGTTACTGCAACTAGCCTTGTTGTGATGAAGATTGTTGCATCTGTGGCATCTTCGTTTGTCAAACATGCGTGGTCAATGTTTAAGGCTTAATTGCCTTATAAATAGCTAGATAATATAGTATATAAATCATAGATAACCTCTTGAATCATGCATGATCATGTCAATAGCAACATTACCGATGCTGGTTTATAGAATGCGTATGTCAGCTTGTAGAAAACTTATACTCAAATACCCAAGATGCCCCTAGTTTAGTATGCATATTTAACTAATATAATTAACTAACATTAAAATATCTTAAATGTCCCTTACAACGCTAGTATGAAGAAGGTTGCAAAACAAACTTAGAGACACAAATATTTCGTAATGACTCCTAATGGGTCCAATAGATAAGCTTAGAATTTAATAATTATGAAGAAAGTAAACATTGCAATTTTTTGAGAGCCCATAAATAGAAAGTGTTGCACTGTTCTTTGAGACTGGGAGTAATCTATCTTTAACTTTAGTCTACGCAACGTTTACTTCACTTTTCAAGATAGAGGAGCTATACATAGAAACTTAAATGATCACAGTTTGTCTTAACCTCTTAAAATTTCGAATTTACCTAAAATAAACCAACATAATCATTCTTCATATAATCTATTTTTTTGTAAAATAGGACTTACTTTGTGTCCGCACATAATGAGAATTTTAATTTTAGATACATAACTCATTTGCTAATGCTAAAGTCTAGTTTTAGATATAAAACTGCTTATTTTCTGCTTGTGTGTGTGCTTATCAGCTTAACTTGGGGCAAGATGCGGAGTTTTCAATAAGCAGGTTAGTTCAACATCACATGAAAACAAACATCACAATATCGTCACTGATTATTTCTATGATAGTAGCTCGCGCACTCATAATCTTCTAAGCTTATTTCTAATTTCTATGATAATAGCTCACCTTCTCTTAACTTTCTAAGCTTATATCTATGATAATAGCTCACCTAAATTGTGATATGTCCACCAAACGTTTTGCCAGGATAGAAAAAGCTTTAAACCCAACATAAATGGTAATCTAAATACCCCCATACATCATTGTGCATTACAATAACCCCGTAAATTCTCCACAAAGTAATGTCACAGAAAATGCTCAAACGAAAAAACTACCATAAAACATACCTTCAATCCCGCAAAGTTACTCACGGTCTCCTCCGAAACATCCGCCTATCAAAACACACAACAAATATTGATCTATTAAGAAAACCATTTGAATACAATCAAAACACCATGTAAAAAACATATACAATACCTAAGATTTTTGAAAGAAACTTACTCTCTATGCAACTGCAATCACACATGACATCAACATAATAGTTTGCCTTAACCCCATTTTTAAGAGAAAAACATCAATAGAATTAGAATAAATAAAAGATCTTACTTTTGGAAGAATTATTGTTTCCAAAATCATCTTCCTGATGCTCCTTTCTCTTGATTTCGTTTCGTCATCTGCATGTATTTTAAGCTGTGTGTGTTTTAAGCGGTTGAATGAGAGAGAGAGAAAGAGAGAGAGTTCCGGAAGATGTGTGAAGCGGTGGGAGAAAGAGAATATTAAAAGGTCGGGTCGGGCGATTATGTTTGGCCGGGTCGGGTAAAAAAAATAAAACAAAATTTGGGTCAAACCCAGGTGAACCGGCGGGCTCCGATGGCATTTATAGCGGTTCGTCGGAGGGTCAACCCGGTCATTAAAGCAGCGCATTTAATAAGGCTTCCTGGCTTTTAATAAAATTAAACAATTATATATCATAAGTAACTTATAGCTTACATAAGCCCATATTTAGTGTTTTGCTTAGCTTATTAACCTATTATACATTAGGCGTACGAACGACGCCGTTTTGCGATAAATGAGGGTCGTTTTGCATTGAGTGAGGTCGTTTGGGTTTAGAGGGTTATTTGTTGGCCATTAAGTTTATAGGTTAGGATTTGGATTGTCATTAGATCAAGGCCTAGTTTCGTTACAATCTATGAAGTTGGTGGTGGAAGTGTATCGAGCAAATTGAGTGGCTGTTAGAACACATGTCTTCTTTAATATGCAAACTATGAGCGAAAACTACAAACCAGTGTGTCTTCTTCACTACACCACTCTCTCTTGCATGTATTTCTCTCTCTAAATATTCACATAAACTGAAGAAGATATGTTTTGAGGTTTTCGGCGGTGTTAAATAAATTAAATTGGCAGTTGTATCATTTATGGTACATCAGAAACTAAGCAACGTTTCTTAATTTGTTGCTTTGTATAGGTTTTATAATGTTTTAAATGTGTAAGATTTTAGAAATGATGTATTGCATTTAGTGTTTGGAACTTTTTTAGGTCTCTTTTACATGTTTTTGTTCTGTTGTTGCAGGTTGTAGCTTCGATTTATGTTATTCGATCTATATTAAGGGCACGTTTTAGGTCGTTGTTGATTTATATAAGTTTTATGATGTTTTTAAGTGTATAATATTTTGTATGCCTTGTATTGCATGTGGTGTTTTGTACTGTTTCAAGATTTTTTTAACTTTATTTGGTTAAATTATTGCAGTTTGAGGATATGGTTTGTGCTTTCGACGTTTAGGTATTTTGCATGTGATTGATTGCAAATATATTGTTGCTTATATTACAAAGCCATAATTTTTTACCTTAGTTTTTATTCTTTATAGTGATAGAGTTTATTTAGTAGGTTGATTGGTTTTTATGTCATGTGTGATAAAAGATCGTTGTATAAGTGCTTCCAAATATGTTTTTGTGTCTGGTATGTGGCCATTGCTTTTTGGAATGAAAAAAGTTAAAGAAAACATTGTTGAGCCGTATGTGATGAAACCCTTGAAGCAATGCCTAAAAATGAGTTTCTTTTGTAGGTTTGATTGGTTTTTTTGTCATGTGTGATAAACGATCGTTGTATAAGTGCATCCTGATATGTTTAAAGTTTGGTATGTGGCCATTGATTTTTGGACTAAAAGTTTAAGAAACCGTTAATGAGCCGTATGTGATGAAACCCTTGAAGCAATGCCTGAAAATTATAAACTGTCAATTTTAGAAATGAAAAATACAACAAAAGTTGATCGAAAATGATTCACGTACTATTGGCCAGCAAATGAAAATAGCTATGTTTGCTAGTAACCTTTACTGGCTGGTAGCCGTGTTTTTGTGTCTGATATTTGAAGCTTGATACGCGGTTATAACTTCTGATTTTATAAGTTGTGTATAAGGTGAGCTAAGAACTTTTGATTTCTTAATTGTTGTTCTACAAGGCGGCTTTGAAAAGAAAAGTGGGTTTGTTTGTGTAGTTTAAATTTCTTGGTTAGTATAATATGTATTTGTAGGTTTCTTTATGTGTGTTTGTGGTTTGTTTAGGCTTTCTGCTATGTTTTAGTATCTCTGTGTGTAAGTTGAGCTAAAAATTTTGATTTTTTAATTGTTGCATGATTTTATAAGCTATGTATAAGTTATGGTTATGGTTGCTAAGCTGATAAATTTTGGTTATATTAATTTTTGACGTGTCTTTTGAATGCTAATATGTGTTTATAAGTTTTAATTCTACCTACTTTGTATAATTTATTGTTGTAATTGTGTACTAATGATATAGTATGTGGCTCTGTGTTTAGAGTTCTTGATCTAATTAAGGATTCGTTCTTATAAGTAGGTTCATGTTTTCAGCTTGACGTTGAAGATTTTATTATGAAAACTCTGTTCGCCGATGTATCAAAGGTTTGTGCCTATAAGTAAACTAAGAGTCTATGATTATAGGATTTATATTTCTTATACAAATTTCACGTACGTTGTATTCTAAGCATGTTGGTGGGGGTGGTTTATTAATTTTGTATCATGACCGTTTGATACTCTTTTTTCTAAAAGCGGCACATGTGTAACAAATCTTTACTTTCATATTGTCCGAGGTTGTTACTTATGGTAAACATTATGCTTAGTAAATTAGATGTTTGAATGTTTTCTATGTGCAGGTTACGCTTTTGAATCTAGAAGTAGATGAATTATGTTTATGTTTTCTTAATGTTTATGGATTTTCATGTGTCTGCGATTGTTGCTTTTATATACTCTGTTTGCTTTGTGTATAAAGTCCATGCCTTTCATTTTACAAGTGTATAAATGATTTTTATGGTTTGCTGATGTTTTTGGATTTCGCTATGTGGTTATGCCTGCTGTTAAAAGTACTTCGCTATCTACAATGTGTTTTGACTATCATTCTTTTTCAAGAGCTGTTGTACTCAGGAATGCCATTATTATTTACACGAAAATTGTGTAAAAGATTCATCGATCTAATGTTTTGTGTGTGAAAATTGTGCTTCTGAATTGAGGGGTATCTAAATGATGTTTATATTTTTCTGATGTTTTTGAACATAGATATGGGGTTGTTATCGGGGTCTTTATTTTGTCGTCTATTATTAATACATTGCTTTCCTTTGTATCTAGGCCATCAGAGAAATGTCTATTAGTAATGCCAGTGTAGATGAGGAGTGTGAAAGAAATCGTATGAGTTGTACACATGTTTTATATGGTATTTCAAAGTGGGATGCATTACGAAACATGTGTAGGTTAATAACAAGCCACCTCCAGAATCCATATTGCGGATGTTGGTATTAAAATGATGGTTGCATTATGTTTATTTAGTATATCTGCCATTGCCGAATTTTCAATCTTTGGTTGTGTTGGTTTAAGCTTTGTTAGTGTTTTAGTATTTGTTAGGTTCTATCCTTATATCTGAATTTGTGTTTTCAGGTATATATTGTTATTGTCATCATCGGCATCCTGTGCATGGGCGAATTGACAGTTTCCACATAATAAGCCTTTTGCAACACATGTAACAATTTTAGTCTTTTGCAACATAGATATTGTACTTTTATTGGATAAAAAGGAAGACTCTATTTGCTTTGCTTTTAGATCAATCATGTACTCACCTATTACATAAAAGATGAAAACCTTAAAGATAATTTTGTCAAGATTAGACACAGCTTATAACGCCTATGAAATAAGTAGCTATCGTGTCACTTTATATAGGTCATATAAATAGGTGTCTATTTTTTATGGTATGCTACCAGTCATGTTTTGTTTTGCATTGATTATGTTTTAAGTGTTTGCATTTGATTTTCTTTAGGCTTTCTGATGTCTTTTGGTGTTTTTGTTTGTTTAATCTTTTTGATGTCCTTTAGAGTCTTATTTGCGATTATAAGTGCTTTGTGGTATTCCTTAAGGTCTGGTATTTGGTCATAAATGCTAATTTTATATGATATGTGTAAGATGTACTCATGGTTGCTGTTTTCGTAGGATGTTTTTGTATGATCCTAAATGATATAAGGTGTATTTTATTTGGCTGTGGCGAAATGGAACTGCGCTCTTATATTTATTGTTAGATTTTTAGAGTTCCATTAAATTTTATTGTCTTTAAAGTTGATATGTTCTTATATCTGAAATTATGTTTTCCAGTATGCTACTCATTTGTAGCGGTAATCCTTTACATTACCAAACATCAATGTATGGTAGTACATTTTTCCATGTATTTCATATAGAGTTTCTGCACATGTAATTTATGTAGTGGTTGTTTGCCTTTGATAATTCAGTGACGTGTTAATTTTTTGTTTTGTCGCATGAAAAAAATGTTGTGCGTACAAATTCAAATGTTTTTTCTTCCTAATACAACATCTGACACATGCATCTACAAGCACACATATAGAAAGCTTTATGTGTATTTGTAGTTTTTTAGGGTTAATACAAAAAAATGTTACTAAAGTTTGCTCAAATGTTCACCTAAGTTACTAAAGTTTTTTTGGTTTAAAAAAGATTACTCAAATTTACTTAAGTATACATGTGATTTTTTAAGGGTAAATAAGCCAAATAATAAGCCTCTTTGTAAAGGTTCAATAACTCAAAAAATAAATCCGTATAATTGAGTAACATCTTTGTAACTGTATTAAAGGTTCACTAACCCAAATGATAAATCCGTATACTTGAGTAACCTATTTGTAACGAAAAAAACTTTAGTAACTTAGGTGAACATTTGGGCAAACTTTAGTGACATATTTGTGTATTAACCCTAGTTTTTTATATGCGTATTTGTAGGTTTCTTCCTATAATATGTATTTGTAGGTTTATTTATGTGTATTTGTGGTTTCTTTATGTGCGTACAAATTCAAGTGTATATTCAGATACCACATTATCGAACACCCCTTAGTCATTTAGCCCACTTTAGTTCCTTAGTTTTACATTATCGTAAATCGCGCAAAATTGAACACCCCAACTTCATAGATTGTAACGAAACCGGGTCTTGATCATTTATGTATCGAAAACCCCTTAATCATTTACATTTATTGATTAGTATAATATGTATTTGTACAAACACACATACATAAATATTTATGTGTATTTGTAGATTTCTTCTTATAATATGTATTTGTAGGTTTCTTTATGTGTATTTGTAGGTTTCGTTATGTGCGTACAAATTCAAGTGTATATTCAGATACCGCGTTATCCAACACCTTTTGGTCATTTAACCCACTCTAGTGCCTTAGTTTTACATTATCGTAAATCGCGCAAAATTGAACAACTTTAAGAAGAATATGCGATTTCCATTTGCAGTTGAGGGAATCGTATCCTCTTCGATTCCCTATTTTACTCTCAAAGTATGCTAGTAAATCCGTCCAAAACCCGCTACTCTTTTGAACATTCCCTTTGGCGCTATTTTCAAAAGTGTTGATCCAAGCTTTACACAACACTAACTCTTCCGATGGGGTCCATGGTACTTTACAGTTTTCTTTTGTAGTCGTCAATATTTTTTGATGTCTTTTTAGCCCTTCTTTAGGACTTCTTCGACGGGATAGTTGTCTAGAACAAGTTCAAATGGACCACCCAATGTGTTAGGATTGTAGAAGGTGTCGGTCACTCCATGTCTAGATGGTCGTAATTCATGTTTTATGTTATGTAATAAACTAGAAAGGGTCATATCCATGGACTATCCATGACCGACCCATGGTGTAACACCTCCAAAATATGGAACAGAAAGGTAACCGGGGGTATTACGTCATAACACAAGAAGCAAGATATATAAAGAAAGACCCCTATATGAGTCATTTAAAATAACGTTTGATACCATTTAAGAGTTTAACAATCGGACAAGTTTTTGAGAATTCACAACATAAATACATGAAGATTTTAGTACATAACCAAACGTTTATAAGTAATGAAAATAAATCTTTAATGTGATGAGTTCGAAAAATGTGACTTAAGTATGATGCTCCATGATGCTATCCACGTACCGTGCAATTTATGGACCTGAGAAATACATGCTAAAAATGTCAACAATAATGTTAGTGAGTTCATAGGTTTATATAAACAAGTATGAGTTTGGACCACAAGATTTCATAAGTATGATCATTGTAACACATACAACATCACATAAGTAAAAGTAGTTACGATTGCACTAAGCTCATGACATCAAAGCTTTAACGAGAGTTTAGGTGTATGCAAATCAATACAAGTTTGTTACCCGACAGGTATCTATCCCAAAATACCCGTAATTCCCTAATATTTGGACGGGGATGTCAATCCCAATATTCACAACATTTACGTTTACAAAAAGTAATTAACGGTTCATGATAGTGGGAATAAAGTAGGATAATAGGTACTAAGGCTAATCCGTAACAGTTTAAAAGTGTACTTGTGTCTAATAATAAAAGCAAGCAATGCATATCACCCTATGTATTGCAAAACAATTATAAATCATATAAAAGTGGGGCTATGAAACTCACCGTAGGTAAAGTAGTGATTCGGGAAAAATAATCACAAGTATAACACACAACGAATCCTAACTGCAACCTAATTAAGTAACGAGGCGCTTTAGGCGTATGAAAATGAAGAATGCATATGCGCTTTTATAAACTTTGTATCACCCATACATGTTTGTGTTTAAGTTTTATAAGTTAAAAATGATTTACACAACATTTCAACAATTTATACAGAAGTTTCTAACACTTTTTAAAAGTGATTTTTGCCCAATTTTAGAAGGTCGTAACTCTCTCGTTTCTTATCCGTTTGACACGATCCTTGACCATCTGAAAAGTACACCGCGAGGAATAACCAAAGTTCCTACTGACCTTTCACAATATTCAAACTCTACGGTACCCAAAAATGGCTTCAAAGTTGCCAGGTCAGAGACGTTTTCCATTTTAAAGCTGTGAACATTTTCAGAAATGATTTTTCACCCATTTTCAAAAGGCCGTAACTTCTTCGTTACAAGTCTGTTTTTAATGATCCAACTATCTACGTTTAGCTCTCTATGTCTATTACATATTCCTAGCTTATCATTTTCCCTAACTCAGACCTTAAAGTACTCAAATATGGGTCGAAAGTAGTGCACTCAGCAACTTTTTATTTCTAGGTTTTACTTTTAAATTGCGAGTTAAAAATACCAAAACACTTTCGCAAGACCTAGATTTCGAACATGTTATACCTCTAACATCCTCTTTAAGTGTAGTGAAGATAAATCTAACACAAGTTCATTTTTAAGTGACGGAAATGAATAAATGGGGCGCATCATCTGGTACTTGCATATACTTTCGAGAAATCAAGGTTTTTAAACCACAAACACATATTGGTGAAACATATGGATGTATGAGTGATATATATGATTAAAAATATAAATGTAATAATGCTTACAAAGATATGGAGAAAAGATAAGCAATATTTCCCAAGGTAACCAATCAAAACCCTACTTTTAACTAGTGTTAACCTTAGCTTCCAAAATAAACCCCTTGATCTTTTTGTAAATACTTAGACCAATTTTGAAACCCTTGTTGTGTGTTGTTGTTTTTGTCATGGGCTAAGAAGAGAGGAAAAGGGAGAATTTGCTTTGTGTATGTAATGAAATGGAAGGAAGAGATCAAGTGTGTAGTTATAACATTAACTAGGAAAATGTCTTTAAACAACAAGACACAGTCAATTAAGGAGGCAGGGGGTGGAATGGCGGAAATACGGGATGCGACGATACCATTCATCGCACAAGATACAAGATCATACACTTTATAATTTACATTTATAAAACTGAAGTTTAAAGAACTTTACAAGTTAAAATCTTAACATAAGTCAAAACCACGTTCATCTCTACCCAGTCCCCTTGGGTTACATCTTTTCTCTTCTAATACCAATCACATACCTTTGATTTGACACACCTAAAAATGATACTCGAAAACGTCAACAGTAATGTTGGTGAGCTCGTAGGTTTGACCTTAAACCCAAAAGCTGTGCCAATATATCAATAGTGGACAATAGTGCTATATGACAGTGAATATATGCAAACAGCCTTAGCATCATCGCTAATCAATAACCATTGTCACTTACACACCTAAAAGGCCTACTAGCTGGAGCACTAAAATTAGGGCAGGACCACACACTAATAACATCAAATAACGTCTATTTTATAGCATCATTTATCCCGTATAAATTACCCATTTTATATAATTATTGTAAGAATTGGTACTTAATTGCTTATATTTATTATTTGCAGTAATTATGGAGTACATTGTGAAGTTTATATAAAAGGCACACATTTTGGAGCATAAATGAAGAGTTCAAAAAAGTCTACTGAACTGACAGCAAATACGCCGTATTTTTCTAGACTTATACGTCGTATCCAAGACTTGATGAACTAAAAGACCATTGCCTGACTTTGAAGAATACGCTGTATCCGCATCAACGATACGCCGTATATAATACTTTGGTCAACAATGAAGAACCAACTGGGTTTACCTCAATACGCCGTATCCAGTAAAGAAGATACGGCGTATCCGTGCCGACACTTCATAGATAACCACGGTCAAATAGTCAAAGATCATGCATTTAATGCGGTCAATAATCAGTGATCTTTCAATTAATGAAAATCGTGGTCATAAGGAAAGTTGAATATTAAGACGAATGGTCAAAGATTCCGCCATTATGAGTAATTAAGTCAAAAAGCGTATATATGGCAAGACTTTATCCCTACTTTAAGAAAACAGCCCGATACGCCGTATTCATCTCAACGGATACGCCGTATTGACCAATTTTCAGACACTATAAATACAAGACCCTAAACTCAGTTTTAGGTGTGCAAGAAAATCCCAAAAACCACCAAGTCGATTCTCAGACGTATAAAAGAGCCAAGAAGGTCAGAAATGAGCCTCAAGATCATAGGAAAACTCTTGTAATCTTCGCACAACCGAATACGCGTTCGATTGAGGTTTCTTTATTTTAATCGTCCATATATCACCGTGTGTATTTTTACAATGACTATGGGCTGATACCTTTAGGTATCAGCCATGTTTATGAAGGTTTATTGTTTGGTTTGTTTATCTCGATTGTCTTAAATTATCATTGATTGTTTGATTATGTTTATCATTTTATACTTG
>BQNB010023327.1:0-61936 GCA_026074375.1 Tanacetum coccineum
AAATTCGTCTTTAGTGAGTATGGTATAAAGAATATGATATTGCACACTGAAAACTCATTTTTGAGTCTTTTATTTATAGTGTCTGAAAAAGACTCAATACGCCGTATCTGGTAAGGTCGATACGACGTATTGGGGTGGATTCCTTGGAGTGCGCACTACGATCATAATCAATCAGTGATATCATTCCTAATTTACTTTATTTACTGTATCTTCGAATAGTTATCTTCATGGATACGGCGTATGTAGACAGAGAGGATACGCCATATTGGGAAATGGTCAAACGCGTTTTCTTGTGAAGTCTTGGCGCGAATACGCTGTATCTCTTTTGTTGGATACGGCGTATTGGTCAGAAACTAGTAATCTTCGAATATCTTTGTTTTAACTCCAAATTACGCGCCTTTTAGCTTGTCTTCACAAAACACTCCTGAATTACTGCATTTATCAACTTTAAAGCAATTAAGTACCAAATAATGCAATAATTATATAAAAGTGGGCAATGTAGATGGGATAAATGATATAATAAAGTGACGTTATTTGATGTCATCAGTAACATTTAGTGTCCTCATTTGTTTTTTGAAAAGAAAATTTATTTTTCCTTTTAATAAAACATTTTAAATTTTACAAAACGGCTCTCTCTCATGAAACTCTAACTCTAGGTCTCTGAGGTACTCCTCACAAGATCTCTCATCAGCCTCATCATTAAAATTTTCTTGAAAATCATGCACAGTGTTGTTAGAAAAGAAGGCATTTGATATGGGAGAGTTTGAGGGAGCAGTAATTAAGGCCTTTTTGGTATCAGAATATCTCCTAGAGATTAGGTTGTCTTCATAGACAAACCATCTATAGATATCGCCAAGGTCAAGGGTCTGAGTGTGATTTGCATTTCTAAGTCCCTGAGAGAAGATGGGCTACTTCTGAGGGAGGCTGTTCAAGAAACCAACATTGATTTTATGCTTAGATAATGTCACACCATCATTGGCAATCTCATTGAGCAGGGTTTTGTAACGGGTGCATGTCTGTGAGAGAGTCTTAAAGGATTTAGCTCTGAAATTTGATACTCAAGTTTTAGATCCATGATCCTGTTTTCCTTGGTATCAAAAGGACCTACAAAGCTGTGAACCAAGTCAGTCCATGTAGCTTTAGCAGTCTCACAGCTAATGACTGACTCTATTATATCATCTGGTAGACATGATATAATGATGCTTTAAAGTCATTGGTCTTGATTGACCACCCTCCTCTCATCTGAGGTCCATTAGGCCTCAGGTTTATTGGCACCTTTAGCTATTTTCGGTTTGAATGGACCATCCTTAATATATTTAATGTAATAGGGTTCCATTTTTGTCAAATAGCAAAGCATACGCTTTTTCCATTTGTTGAATTTTCCAGGCTCTTGACGAGGAGCAACATCAGAGTAGCTGCCTCTTTTTTGTCTACAAGCTCAGGTACTTTACTTACAACGACCATTTAGGATTAGTTTTTAAAACTTTAAGCAGATTTAGAAAGAGTTTTATAAACCTTTTACTCTGATTCCACTTGTTATTCCCTTTGAGTTAGTGACCAAAAATTATAAAGTTTAGATAAACTAACTCATGGCTTATAGTAATGTAAATGAAAATCAGTTTTGACAATATATAAGATAAAATAGTAAGAACACAAAACTAATTTTCAATGTTTAACTCCTATAAATTTATTAAGAATTATACCTTATTATATGCGAAACTATAATGGAGATTGAATGACAATGTGTGTGTATGTGTGTGTGTGATCTCCTTACTAACAACTTAACATATCATAAAGTGTTATGCTAAGTTGACAACTATGCTAACCAACTGAGCTTGCCCAGGGACTTAGTTGATCTTGGAGGAGTAGGTTTTGTGAAAGATACAACTTTGAATGCACAAACTTGACCTACTCCTTTACAAGGCATGTCTATATATACTACTTAGGTAGGGTCATACCCACATAGGTGATAAGTGTGTGTCCCAAGGTTGATTGGTCCATACATATTGTACATGTTTGTCTCTATTACAATTCTAATCTAGGAATGGGACAAACACACTTTCTAAGGTCAGTGATGACACTGACCTTGTCTTCATACCCTATTCAGGATAGTTTGACTTCAGGTGGATAAGAGCTTGGACTTATCCATTTCAAACTATCCCACCTATTCTTCAGGCAATTATCTTTAGGGACTTCTAGTTGTTGGAGATTGTATGGGGTTCAGTGAGCCTATTACCATAACTTACTGAACCCATCACCTTCTTCTTTGGCTTAGGGACCTCATTCACTGAGAACTGCCTCACTAAATGGGTAAGTCTTTCTTGTAGACTCAGGTTGAACACTTGAAGGTAACTCACTGAGTGACTGTTCATTCAGTGACCTTGGAATGTTAAAGGTCATCTTACACTTAGGATATTTTGTATTCAAATCCAAGTAAAAGATCATTAGGTACTGAATTGTCCTAACAGAACAATGTTGCATAAATCTTATGCAATGATAGAATATCTTATTGGAGCATTTGGATCTCTTGCTCATCCTTTAAACACTTGAGCTGGTCTTTTAGGAAACTATCAAGGTATACCAGGTTGTCTGCTCTCCCACACTATATGATTATGCATGAAATCTTCTATCTTCTTAAGATGATACTCATACTCTGCTCCAGTTTTGCATTGACTCTTCAAAATGTTGTTATGAACAAACTTTATCTTATCTAAATCAACAGTTGTAGGAACCCACTTTGTACCCTGCATTTCAGCAATAAACTCAGTATCTACTTCCTTAGAAATATCCACACCATTATTTATTTTATGAACCTTTGACCAAGTATCATCATAATTTGGAATTGGCGATTGTGATGCATACGTCATTGGTTTATGAACAACTTTTGTCTTGGAAGATGATGTTGGATTAGAAGATGTTGTGACATTTGCAGACGTAGAACCAAAAGTAAACTTTTGCTTCTAAAATTTTTCTCCCCCTCAGGATTATCATCTGGATGATCATCCTAATCACGATAACAAGAAGCGTGTGATCTGCAAGTAGAAGGTGAAGCGGAATACTTTCCAAACATATCTTGCAATCTTCTCTATATCATGGAATCATCAATTTGAGAATGAATATTTTTCTGCATCTTTAAATACAAACGACGTTGCAAATTAGAAATAGAAGCGATTGAGTCCTTTGAAGATAAATGAACATTTGATGTTGTAGATTCCATGTGTTGTTTTAAAAGATCTTTAATCATTTTAGGAACACGAGTAGCAAGATCTCAAGAAATAATCTTTGGGAGATTATCTTTCAAATGATCATTGGTAGCACCAATTGAAATCCTTGGAACAACTGTCAAAAGTGCATCATTAGTTTTCTTTAGAATTTTTGGTAAATCACTCATGTAAAGAACTTCAGAGACCATATCTTGAGTATTCGTCAATTCCATAAATGTTGCCTTATCCAAGGATAAGTCAGTCCTAAAGGTCTAGGGGGTATAAAAACTGGTGTCTGCATCTTCTCATTCCAAGTCTTCGAACTACCTGTCTTTTCCTTTCTGATCAATGTATGATCATTGTGATCATCACTATCAGTCATATCATCATAGCAGTTGAAAGTTTGTCTTCCAATTCATTGATCAACTATAATGAGGTTTAAGTTTAGTGAGAGAAAGTACAGAGAGAGGTAATTTTTAAATTTCTTTTTACAAAGAGAGGGAAAATAGGAATGATGTAAAAGAGAGAGAGAAAATGAAATGTTCTAGAAATCTTTTACCTAATAAGAGGTTAAACCTCTATTTATACTAATTTTCCCTACCTTACTTAGCTAAATATATTGAGCACTTTTCTTAATGTTTTGCTCAATATACACTTATTACATAAAATATGTAAAGTAAAAACGTCAACAAAATAAACTATTTAATCAACACTTTTTCAATCCTAAGACCGTTCTTCAAGACATTAAAGGGGTGCATAGACAAGAATGACTTACAATGGAATCAGGAGGCAGAAAGAGCATTTCAAGAACTCAAATTACACTTACAATCCCTCCCGCTTTAGTTGTACCAACACCCGGAGAAACGCTGACGCTATACTTGGTCGTATCTCATGAAACGATCAGTTCGATACTCATGGTGGAAAGGAAGAATGTGCAAAGGCCGATCTACTTCGTTAGAAAAGTATTGTAGGGACCAGAGGTAAATTACCCACTACTCAAAAAGTTAGCCCTCACACTCATTCACACGGCATGCCGCTTGCGCTGATACTTTCAGACCCATATAATATGTGTACTTACTAACCAACCATCCGCCAAATATTGCTAACGTGAGAAAACTCTGGCAAGCTAGCCAAGTGGGTATCGAGTTAGGAGAGCATGATATCATATACAAGCCTAGGTCAGCGGTCAAAGGACAGGTGATCGCGGACTTCATAGCAGAGTGCCCAAATAACACTTCCTCTTTACAGATAAAAGAAAGATCAGTGTCTTTTTCCGAGTCTCAAGATAAAACATTGATATGGACGTTATACACCGACGAAGCATCTGGAAGTTATGGTTCTGGAGCATGAATCATTTTGACCGACCCATACGAAAAGGAAATCACTCTAACAACGAAGCTGAATATGAGGCCCTAATCGCAGGTTTGGAGCTAGCCATTAGGCTAGAGGTCCGCCATTTGCAGGTTTTTTCTAATTCACTTCTAGTGACCAACCACGTCAAAGGAATGCATGAAGCACTCGAAGAATCAATGAAATGGTACATGAACAAGGTTTAAAATTTGCAGGAAGGCTTTGAAAGTTTCTCGATCACATAGATCTCTCGCTGAATAAATAATCACGTTGATGCTCTTAGTAAGTTAGCTTCTTCGTCCTTTACACATCTTACCAAGAATGTTCTTGTAGAAGTCATCCTTTATAAAAGCATGAAAGCCCATGCAACTAACACAGTGGAAGACGCTGGAGAAACCTGGATGACTCTTATCATCGAATACCTCAAAGACGGGAAGCTACCTTAAGACCCAAACATGGCAAGGAAAATCATAATAAAGCACCTCAATACTCCATGAAGCAAGTTGTTTTACATAGAAAAGGTTACTCAACATCATGATTACGTTGTGTTAGTCCAAACTAAGCATACTATTGTGACAATCCATATTTTTCAGGTCATTACACGTCAATAAACTCAAAACTACTTACTTTGAACCTTTACATGCTTACTTTTATGTGTAGTTGTTAAGTCAAATCGCGTAATCTGAAAAACAACTTTAAACGTAAATAAACATTAAACAAATATAATTTTATGTTTATTCTATGTTTATATGACTTTTACAAGCATAAATTATAAGTCTACACATTTTATTTTGCAAGTTTTTCGTAAAATGCTTACGTATACGCTTATGTACATGCATGGATGCAAATAAACCAACACCACCTTATTTATGTAACACCCTAAAACCGGTTTATAAGTATTTAATTACAAGAACTCCATCGAATGAGTTTGACTACAACTTTTATAAGTTTGAAGACGTTATGTGATTGGCAAGTCAACCCGATAGTCAAACTATAAGTATTAATATTATGTAAATGATGTTAGAAAATATTGTGTGTCATAATTATAAAAAGAATAGAAATAAGGGGCTAAAATTAACAAGTGGTAAATGATTTATATAAGTTGGCGTGGCCAAATATAAAGAAGAGGGACTTAAAAGACCAAAAGTGTTAAGTGGCCAAACTTCCACCCACCTTATATTTAGAAATTCTTAGACTTTCCACAAGCTTTTGCATTTGTCTAGTGTTCTTGTTGGTGTCGACATAGAGAGGAAGAAAAGAGAGGGAAAAAGATGAGGTATTTGCTAGTGATGGTTTAAACGATAATTGAGGTCCCAAATCAAGATATAAGTTCATACTAATGATCCTTACAAGTAAATGATTCATAATTCTAGTTTAATTTGGTAATTTAAGAATTATGGTTTCTGAGGAAAATTGGGGGTTTGGGGTAATTATGATCCTTAACCAAGAATTGAGGTAATTATGATGATGGGTTTAAGTCAATTAAAGATTTTATCTAAAATAAGGGGTTTTCACCATATGATCAATATATGATCATATGATGTTAATGAATAATGAAGGGTATGTTAATGGGTTGTACAAACCCATATTATTATATCTCTTTAATGTGTTTTTGTATGTGTAATTGTGGTTTATGAAGGCTAGCATTGGATGATGATGATGATGGTGTTATTAGTAGATTTAGCTTGGATAAGAGGTAAGTAATTTGACTAAAACAAGTTGTTATGTTAAATTATCATATTATGTATTATGTGTTGTGTGTTTGATTATGTTAAGGATATAGAAGGTTTAAGGTTTAGTGTCCTTGGCCTAATTTTAGAAGGAGGCTAGTTGGTTAAGCTAGCTAGGATGTATGTTGCATAGTTGAGATACTAATAAAGGTATGTAAAGCTTATTTTGAAATGAATGAATGAAAGTGATTGTATGATTTAGTCTTTTGGGATAGTAAGTGAAGTAATGTGAATATGCTAAATGATATATGATGCCATGTTATGTATATTACTTACTAAGCGAAAGCTTACATGTTATAGTTGAAATGTTTTGTAGGTTCTTGCAATGAAGGTAATGCTTGGATTAAGGCGTAGAATTAGAAGTGAGGAATAGAATGGTAAGGAGGTTGAAAGTGTAATGGAACGTGCCTAGAAGCTTAGCATTAGTACCGAGCTTAATTCAAGGTTGAACCCTCAAGTGTCATAACGGTTTGTTAATAAATGTTGTCAAGTGTCAAGTGTCATGTAAACGTGGATGTGTATAATGAGTAAAAGTCTTTTGTTATAGTTGGTTGATGTAGATGTATCAAATCACTTAATAAATGAACAAGGAAGAAAGTTTAGAGAGAGAAAGTGGGTTGTAGCACTTAGAGAGAACGGAAAGGAAAATGTATTATGTGAGAACCAAATGAACAACCAACCCTCTCCAAGGTATGGAGAGGGGTATTTATACCTTTCTTGGCCGGTCACACATAAGGTTGTCTTATGTTTACCCGATTAGCTTGGTAAGTTTTTGAATATTGTTGCACGAGCTATACTATTACATATTGGTAGTTACTAAGTCTTTTATTGATTTCTAACAATCTCCCCCTAAGGGAGGTCACTCCAATTTACAAAAACTTAAGCTCTACATTCTATGAATGTCTTCAATCTTTGCTCGTAGTCTTGTTTTCATAATCTTTATCTTGTAAATCTTGATGTAGTAATCTTTAGACTTTTAGGCTTTAGCTTGTATTTTTATCTTGACTTGTATTGTGATCTTGAGCTTCTTGAGATCATCAACTAAGCATAATCTCTTTTTGCCATCTTGTAATATTTTCCTTCTTGTGATCTTGTGACTTTTGGACCGAGATGCTCATACTGTTCTTGATGTTGAAAGCTTGTGTAACCATCTTTCTTGAAATTCTTTAAATTTAACACTTCGTTACTTTATGAAGGACGTGCAGTATCATAGTAGCAGAAATTTCTTGAAATTCTTTAACTTTAATACTTCATCACTTCAAGAAAGACATATGGTATCAGAGTAGCGAAAGTCTTGAAACATGTACTTGAGCTTTCATGATGTCTTTACTTATGTCGGTCGAGTATGAGCATGTGGTATTAACTTCGACTTGTCATCAGGTAACTGCTGCCGCCGTCAGGAAATCTGCATGAATGGGTTAGTGATAAACAACATATATGGACGAAAGTGGCTTTGTCACTTCGTCGAATACGGTTGTAATAACCACGGTTCCTCGTTAATCAGTATAAATACTGCCTGTGATTAGGTAGAATTATAAAGAATCTCGTTGACAGGGTTTCGCAGCTGCACTTGCCGTTCTCATTACCAGAGCGTCTCAAAGCAAACAGCATGGTAAGAGTGAACAGGTAAGTTACTATCTTCCTGATTAAGTCGTCAATTCGTGTTCACCTTTCCTATGTCCAGATCCCCTTATGAGGCTTCCCATGGACATAAGATTGAAAATTGATTTACGAAAATCAGTTGGTGTGTTAAGATGCAAACGGTTTTTATAACACACCAACAGTTTTATCTTTCTCAAAATTCATCCGTCAATTCATAAGCTGGACCGAATCGATATCCAGTATCACAAGTTCGATCCTTGTAGGATCTCACAAGTCACCTACCGCAAAGCTTGTTTGATGTTGGCTCTGGAAGGATTTCCATCGTCATTGTGAGTACTTTAGTATCACTCTGATGTTCTGGAAATATCACAAGGATAATGCATAGGACTCTTGATATATTTCTTGTTTTAACATTGTGTGAATTAGCAATCATATTTCGGATAAGTGTCCTAATGAGATTTATGGATAATCTCTTTTATGGCTCTAGACTCGATAGTGCACTTTGGTTTTAGTAATCAGAGGCTGGAGCAGACTGCCACCTTTTCAATACCAACTAGCTCAGAATGAGAAAGTTGATAGAAATGTGTTTAATCTCTATGAGAAATGAAACAAGAGTCTTTTGAGAGACCTTGAGTGGCTGGGAAGGGTTATGCATTGCATAACTGGGTCCATGATGACTATCTTCAATACCAAACAACAGCTTAGTATTTCTGATAGCATATGTACTGACCCGGTTTCTGCCTAAGTGTAAGGAGGGTTTCTTTCTTTTCACCCTTTATCTTAACTTTTCTTTTTAATTCTTCAACCCCTTCAATGCTTACCAAGACTTCATCACTTACACCTTGTTGGGTTTGTTCTAGTGTCAGCTCTATCTTAGTCTGCATTATTCCATTTTCTCACTTTACTCCTTTTTCATATTTTCATCATACCTAAGGACTTCTATTCTATCTAATGGAATATCCCTGGGTAGACCCCTCAGGTTCTGGCTGGATCATCGGAATGAATACCTAATCTTAACCACCTTATAACTCCAATTAATTACAAACATGGTCGGTCTTTTGGTATTGTTCTCACCCTTAAAACCATTTGAAGTGCTCCCCCTGAACATGTGCATTGATATTCAAAAATGTTTAGCACATGATGAGAGAAGCTTGTACTTGAGTCCATAAAATTACATCTTTAGCCATATATTTTAATCACATTTTCTCCCCTTATCAAAAATGTCAAATCTCTTGATATTTTGGATATCAATTTATTCAAATATGTTTGAAAACTGTTTAGGGAGAGAAGTGTTTTGATTATTAACAAGCCTTATTAGGAACATTTTAATGCTCCCCTATTTATGAGGGTAGTTATATTATATATATATATATATATATATATATATATATATATATATATATATATATATACATATATATAGTTTTGAATACGTTAATTTGAAAAAATTTGAATTTATTGAAAAATTATAGAAAATTCATACTCAAACACTATTTATATTGCCTACTATTACAAGTCTATACTACATATTCACAATATTCACAAGATAAGATTTTTAGATAGGACCTGACGATCATGTGGTGCGCGTCATTAGTTTGTAGTCAATCTCAAGTTCCCGAGCACCAATCAATCTTTCAAGATTCCGAATGATCTTTCTTTCATGCATCTGCTTATCAACCAACTCAACCATAAGTTCTGACCTTTTTCTGTCAATAGTCGTTCACTTTCTCCTTGGCATCTCCTTATTGTATTCCAAATGAAAATCGTGTATTCTATAATGAAGCTCATCCCAAACTTTCATGAGCATCTCGTCCCAGAACATGTACAGCTTATCAACCCGCATCACTCTTTTTTGTTTGGCCAGATCTTCATAGATTACCCCTGGCGGTTTGTGAGACGGAGTGTAGAGTTCTTTGAGTTCTATTTCTGGAAAGGTCTGTTGAGGTGGAGTGATGTTGAGTTTCTTCTGATAACTCTCTACACCAAGCTATAAGTCCTCGACACATTTCTTGATGATGAGACTTCTTGTGAACATACGAAGAGCCAACATTATCGTTGTCGGTGAGGTAGAATAACTTGTGTTGAACATCAAGAAGCAGCATGTCTTTAATGTCATTCAGGTGTAGATCCGCGAAGTCACCTTCTTTAAACTTCTAGAACTGACGGTCAGCTCTTTTCATCACAATCTCTTCCAGGTGACCATATCCGTGCAGTTTCTTGACACTAACACTCTTCACCCCCAGAATTTTCTTAGTAGAATACACATTATTCTTGGAGAACTTGTTTAGTTGAGATCTGTGCCATAGCTTACACCCTTCACCCTAATTTTTGATCCCTTTCAATGCATCTTTGTCATACCCCACTTTGGTAGGACTCCAAAGCGTAGGAACCATGTCTTCAATCCCTTCAATCTCATACCGAGTTGCTTTGCTCTTCGTGATCGACGTAGTATACGTCCTTTTGGGATTAGAAGATTTTAGATACTCCAGGTCATTGTTAAAAAAGTAATCAACAGCAACGGTTAGATGACCTGGGTGACCTTGCAGAGGAAGAGGTTTAGACAGATCAAAGGGGTAACGATCTCCTTCTGGATTATTCTAATCAACCCTGTCTGTTAATGCATTGAAACATTCTTGGAAGTGGTACTCTAGTTCGATACTGCTAGACATGTGCCTTTTAACAGATTATAGGCAGGTCCTAACAAGATATCTTGAGTAAGATTATCAATTTTAAGTCGATTCAATTCATACTTAAAGAAGTCAATCTGAGTGGCCATGAGGTCGTCAAATGTAAGAGGATACTTTGTAGTAGAGACCATTGATTAAACCAAGGTTGTTCAGGTTGATCAAGTACAACCTGACGCTTATTCCATTCCGGATCAGGAGTAGGAGGCCTTGGAGGTTGCGTGAACCATTTTAGATTCGGAGTCTTGGTTGTCTTGGGTTCAGAAGCATCTTGTGGTTGTTCATCATCATGAACCACATCATCACTCGCATCATCCATAACCACCTCAGCAATAGGTTCTTCAACGGGTTCCTTTGCTGACACAGACTTACTAGTCTTGGAGCCTTTAGATGAAGCTTTACCTTTAGGGGTTTCCTTGGTGGTAGATGGCTTCTTGGAAGATTCTGACTCCTTGGTTATTCTCCTCTTTGTCTTCTTACCCTGGTTTGGTCCAGCTAGAGGGTCTTCATCATCATCGTCTTCATCATCATCATGCTTTCTCTCATGGTCTTGAACTGTATCAGCAACTCCCTTATCCATTGCATTTTCATCCTCTATCAGTTCTTCTGTGAGAGCATGGTACAATCGATGATTAGCAGGATTTCTGTTGAAAGACTTGTTAGTATACATGGTCTGGTAGAGAGCGCTTTTCTGATCATACTCTTTGAGAGCTGCCTTGTCTGTAGACTTGATATTAAACTTCGGCATCTTTTGCTTCTCAATCTGTTCCTTTTTAATCTTAAGAATCTTTGACGGACTTTTCTCAGACTCTTGTTCTAGATCAACTGTTGATGTATGTTTCTTGGGTAACTCAAGAATTTGCTGCAGAGAATATTTCTGAATAAGATTTGCTGTGTGTTTCTTCAGTTCCTTTTGAAAGACATTCCTAACTTTGGATCCAAGATAATTATCTACAACAAATGGAACTTGTGTCTTGAGAGCAACAAGAGTTTTAGTAGAGAGATCTATTTTCTTAAGTTCAGATACATCTTTTTCCAATTTAGCAACTCTTAGCTAAACAACAGAGAGTACATCGGATTCAAAAACAGTAGTGGCAATGATTGGAGCATTGGTTGTGATTGGTGGTGTGGGAATTGGTGATGTTGTTTGTTGAGGTACAGATGGTATGGTGGAGACATATGGAGGAGGTAGAGTTGTTACAGTAGCTATTGAAGAAGATTCTTATAATGGAGTGAGAACTAAAGGCTCAGAAATCACAGATACTGGTACTCTACACATGGATGGAGACTGGATATATGGAACTTCAGACTGGATCTTAACTTCCAATAATGAGTTGATCTCTGCATCTGTAGTATCCTTAACAGTACTAACTAAAGAAGAATCAAAAGAAAGCTTAAGAAATTGATCACTAAAACCTGAAGATACATATAAGGTAGAGCTTGTTGGAGGGAGTTCGATCTTCTTGGCATCAACTTTTACTTCTGAAGTCTTTTCAGCATATGCCTTTACTGTATCAGTAACCTCTTCATCACCTTTATCAGAATCTTCAACTTTAGCATTTACATCTCTTTATCCTCATCTTTGCGTACATGAATCTTATACTTATAATATAACAACCTACAATTTTCATCAATGTAATATCCATCTATTAAATTAGATGCAATGTACTATCCATCTATTAAATTAGATGCAATACAAACCACCTTTTTACAGGGAAATTTTTTGCTTTATTTTATTATGTAACATGGTTTACATAACTAAAGTTAACGAGCTCACGCAACCTCTATCAATGTCATCTATATCTATGTTTATATCATGTAAACATCCTAATATGTCAAGTCTATATCTTAATATCATTTTTACCAAGTACATTATCCATTTTATCATGAACGTTATCTATTTAACGTAATTTTCACGATGATAATGTCAATTGAGCTTTAACCGTTAACGTTTACGTCAAAACCCTAATTTTGTGTAATGTAAACATTCAAAGTGAATGTACAAGCAATCAAAGCAAGTGTACAAGTAATCTATGCATGAAATTCAAATATGAATTCCCTCCAAAATAAGGTCTTTAATGCACAATGTACAAGTCATTAAGCACGAATTCAAATAAGCTGTTTTACTTATGTTTTTCTTAAAGATTTCGTACAAACAAATCAACACATGATATAAGATCACAATTCACAACATTTAAATGTCATTTCTCTCCTTATTACTCTAATGTACACGAATTAAAAACCCTAAACCCTAACCCGTTACAAAACCAAACCCGCGCCCTTTTTCCCACCATTTCTACCCATTTTAAATCAATTCAAGCACCCTACCACCTCCATGACTAAGCTACTTCACCTCAAAGCAGCTTACAAGCACCTCCCTTCATTCCTTGGCCTCCAAGAGTTGCTTTGTCACCTCCTTGTTGCTTGTTACTAGCCGCGGCCACCTCACCCTCCAAAACTCTTCCAACACTTCCTAGCTACTAACATAGCCCATCATACTCACCTCCTAGCTCTCCTAAGTCAGCACCCTCTAAGAATTATCCACGACATCACCCCAAACTTGGGCTCCAAGGTTATTCGACCCTATAAAAGGGGACGCACCCTTCTCATTCAACTCACACCTCAAATTTCTATCATATTCATCAATGGAGTCTTAAGAAGGATCAAGGAGAAGCAGGAGAAGTCACAAGACCAGGAACGAAGCCAAGAAGTCAAGAAACGAAGCCTTGCAAGTCGTTACTAGGCGTACGAGTGCTAAAAACCCCATTCGACCCATTTCTCAACCCGTAAGCTCAAATTCTCGTTCAATAAGCTATCATTCTGTTTTATAATTCTTATAAGGCTTATTAGATCATGTATGAACTCTTGTTAAAAGATTTGAGCTTAAAAACCATGCGTTTTTATTTAAAAACCCTAAAACGACCCGTTTTGATTTCTAGCTAAACGAATCCTTAATCTAAACTTTTGTTACGTTAAAACATCTTATTTTAGCTTATTCTAATAAGCTATAAGCTGCAAATCTCTTTTGGAATCTTAAAATAAGCTTGCATGTAATTTTGGACTAGTTTTGCAAATATTTTCATGCTAAGGGGTATATATTGTAAATTTCTAAAATTATGAATTAGAGGGGCTGAAAATGTCATTTTATTAAACTTATAACTCCAAGGGTTGTTCTTGCCAAGTTTTAAAATTAAGGGATTTAAATTATATACTTTATATATATAAGGTTAATTATGTAATTAATTATAATCCAAGGGTAATTATTGCCAATTTGATATTCTTAAAAATATAAAATATTATATTTTTATATAAATTATAAAAATATAAATAAATATTATAAAACCCGATTTTATTAAACCTCGACACATTTATCGTTATTAATTAACGATCGACGTATTATAAATTAATTACGTATTATATTAAACGTGATTTATCATCGACTAACTTTTGAAGAAACTTAAAACTATAATGTATCACATTACTAGGGAGCTTCATGTAAGGAGTTCCATTTGGGTATATGTTTTGACGAGTTTGCTAGATTTACGATTTAAAGTGTTCTGGCTCCTCAAACGTTTACTACATGACCTCTGAATTATGATGGCCCAAATAGTGATACGATATTTCCATAATGTTTCAATCAAAATGATATTACATTAATGGCTTTATGACATAAAACATATCCAATCAAACTAAGACTTGACATATTACCCAGGTTGTGTGACGAAGCCGTTACTTTCATTTACTTTTGTCATCAATCAGATTTCCATGTACTGTTAAGGTGAGTTCATAGCCTCACTTTTAAATCTCTTTAATATTTCATAAACCCGTGAGGGGGATACATGCTTAAACCATAAAATGTTTTTCCAACTGTATGCTATTCTGATATATTATTGCCTAAGTCCTTTCCTCAAGGCCTCGGTGCCATGAGCTTAGACATAATAATACTATTTTTCATGATAATTGTATGTGTTGCAATTATTACAAACTATGGGTGTATAAAAACGTAACCCACTATTGAGCTTGTATTCAAAACTATTTACTATAAACCTATGAATTTCACTTAACCTTTGTGTTGACTTTTTAGCATGTTTATCTCGGGTAACTGAACATCTTATGGCACGGGGTGGAACGGACTTGAAAATGGCTAAACTGTTATCATTCAAACTTTATGTTTTGTTACTAGATTTTGGGACCTCTGTTTGTAAAAACTTTGATGAAATAATGAATGATAACTTATCTTTTAAAAACGTCTCTTTCGAGTCATTTTCTATGATTATGACTCTTGTACTATGAAATAATACCGCAGATTAGCTTCCGCTGCTATATGTCAAAAATGAGGTGTTATATATAGATATCATCTTCATCAGATTCAGTTTCATCATCTTCATCATCAACATCACCTTCTTTATCATCCTTCTCTTCATCATCAAGTTTGTCTTCTTCCGAGTATTCACTTTCTTGTTCTGATCCCCACTCAAGAATAACATTTTCTTCAGTTATATCCTTTTCCTCATCGGGAACCCCTGGTTTAGTACCAGTTCCTTCACTTGAGGTTGCAGAGACGACTGTGGACTCATCAGGAACCCCTGGTATATTACCAGTTCCTTCACTTAAGGCTTCAGTATTTGGTTGTCTCTTGTTGGTCTTCTTGCTTTCTTTAAGAGCTTGCATAATGTATGCAGCTTCTTGTTCTTCTGGAGTAAGAGATGGAACACCCTTAAGCTTTTTAGGAGGATCAGAAGTCGCTTTTCCTGACTTTCTTCTTTTAGTAGGCTCGAGGACAGATTTTGTCCTAATCCTTGCATGAGTAGCATGGACTTGCCTTGCTGCTTCTGCTTCTTCTGCTTCAGTTTTACTGATAGACTTACCTAACTCCAAAGTAGTGTCAGGATCATCAGAAATAATGTTGTCATCGGCAAACAGTGTGACTTTCTTCTTGACTCTTCTTTTACTAGAAGTCTTTCTCTTAACTGATTCAGGTTTAGGTTTAGACTCTTCAAATTCATCAACAGTTTCCTGAGAGTCATCAATAGTCTTCTTTCTTTGTGAACCTTTGCCTCTGCTCTTCTTGGGGGGAATCTGACCAATGGTATACTTGATGAACATCTGGTAAGACTATGACTGCTTGATTGCTTCATTTAGCATCACTTCAGGAATAGCAAGTCCATATTCCTGATAGTCTTCTCCTATTCTAACAAACTTGAGTCGGCTTACAATACCATCATCCTTGATTGTCTGATAGTGTTGATATTTGAGGTTGGAGAGAGACTTATGTTGCTTGAGGAAGTGATTGATGATGACCTTGGTGAATCGGGGAAATGACATATTTCACATCTTTATCTCTTCTCCTTCCTGTGATCAATCTGGAAAGCAAGATCTTCCCAAATCAACTCAGGATAGTCGACATTCTCTCCGTAAAACATGCTCCACAGTATGTCAATTCTGGATTTACGTAGTTTATCATTGCTTACTGTCTTTTCATAGAGACACTTAATGATTATTGCTTCCAGAGTTCTCCAGGGCTGATGCATATGATCCACAAACATGTTGGTTTGGTTATATAGTGGACCTTTATATCCAATCTTAATGAGAAAAGCAAGTGTGGTATCATCATTTGGCACATCAATGAAGTTTACACCTTCCACTCATGAACATATATCAAGAATCGTCCTAAAGATATCAGCATTGACCACACACTTTTTGTTGGCTAAGAGGAATTCATAAGAATTTGTGCCTTGAACCTCCTTAATAAAATACCAGAACTGTTGCATAATGATTTCCGAGACATCTGCATAGATAGTGAAAGCCTTGAAGCACGAGGAGTTTTTGATAAGATCAATAACCACTTGAAATGTCTCTTCCTTTTGTGGCACTGTGGTTTCCAGTCTGACATTGGTAGAGCTAATCTTAACTCTCTCAGTGATGGAACCCATTTTTCATCACGAGCAGCAACTTGTTATGTTTCTTGAGGATTCATGATTCTGCTTAAGAATTAACCAATACAGTTTATATACACAACAAATATATATTTTACTGATTCACTTGGTTATCCTTTGATGATATGATTGATCTATGATTAGGTTTCATGCAAACGTGATAGAATTACTATACTTCTAAGAATAAGTCAACTAAGATCAATAGTCACAGTCAACTAAAAAAGTCAACAAGACATTTTCAAGGGAGCTTAGGACACATATTCAATTAGAGGGGTAATTACAAGTACACATATGGCAAGTTATGAAATAGGACAAATTACACAAGAATTACACAAATTTTTAAAAATTTGGGCAGAGTTTCTTTTCGTAATTATGTCATATTTCGCTTGAAATGTGTACCGGTACATGTTTCGCTTCAAACATGTTTCGCTTAGAGTAAGAGAGACATGTTTTACTTAGAATAAGTGAAACACGTTTTGCTAGAAAACATGTTTTGCTTCATTCAAGCCAAACATGTTTCGCTTCCTTCAAACGGAACATGTTTCGCTTGACAATAATCACAACCTAATATCAACTTTTATCACCCATATGCAGTAAAGAATCAATTTATAACTACAACATACATTTAATATCATTACAGAACCAATAAACACAAGATTAAACAACCTTTTGAGCTAGAAATCCTACATACGCAAGATATTTAAGGAGAAACAGTTTAAGAGGCATTTAAGAGGCTTAACAAAACCACATAGGAACATTAAATAGTTACCAACACATGAAGCACATCTCACAAGGATTCAAACTACCATTTTCGAGATTTTCGAGCCTAGAATGCTACAATTCCACGTAAGAGAGATCATAAGGGCCAAAAACTATTTCCAAAGGCATAAGAAACCATTGATAATGCTAATAATCACAAACCCATAACTAAACACTCCATTTAGACATATTTCGCTTTATTCATAATAGAAAAATCAACATATCTCACGCATACATTAGAGATATCTAAAACTGTTTCATATGCATCTTAGATGCATCCTAAGGCACAAAATCCCTTAATTGATTGAGCAAAAACCTCAACTTTTTTACTTATGAACCCTAATTCGTTTTTAATTGATTAACAGTGTAAAAAGGAGATTTAAGCTAATTCGATTTACCTAGATGATGATGAATGAATTATGACTAAGTAGATATGTACCTTTTACTTTAAAAATGAGTTTTGATTTTCAAATTTAAAGGGAGCGAAACGTGTAGAGAGAGTTTGGGGGTGTTTGGATTTTGATATAAGTGTGAGTGTGTGAGCGAAATGTGTTTGTGTGTATTTTAACCGGCCCTATTGTGAAGAATGACATAAATGGTCCTTGTTGTTTATTACTTCTTTTATTTCTATTTAAACTTAGTTTTTGTATTAACCAAGTTATAGAAGTGACATATTTAGCCCCTAAAGTTTATAACTAGGATTCTAAGTCCTATATTTTGCCATTTTGCCCATAAAGGTTAAATTCGATAACATTTTACGACCAATCAAGTTACAGATACATTAACTCCCATTTAATTGATAATTCATTATTGACAAAAAACCTTTTTCCATTTATTCCGAGATGACTTTTTGAAAGATCATTTTTGAAAGAATTTGACTATTTCTCCCCCTCAAATAATGTCCCGTTTTCTATTTAAAGAGTTGTAGACATTGTTTGAGTGATAGAAACTTTTTTTTAAAATCTTTTTAGATGAGAAACTGATATTATTTAATTATTCTTCAAAAAAACAACACCATAAAAAAACAAGATTTCTCTCGTTTTACATAAATAAATGCACTGACACGTACACTTATTAGATTAGAAAGCACGGGTTGTGTTGCAAAGTAAACACAAGCCTTTGAATGAATATGAAGTAATTATTCCTGAGAAAAATTAATTTCCCGTTGAGAGGTCAAGTTTTCTTTTTGTCGAAAAACTTGCCTTTAAATTGAAGACCGGGTTGCTATCGAAAATAATAGCAAGCCATTTGACATGTTTTGAAAACTATTTGAACTTCTGCTCGAACTTCATTTACAGCCTCGTATCATTAATAAATGACATTTCTAAGGCCGTAAATGTTATTGATTTTCAGAAGACATGTCAAGAACACCATATTTTTATATTTTCTGATTTTTTTAATTTTGTATTTTCTTTTTATGATTTTATATTTTTATATTTTCTTTTTGAAAAGTTTATATAAAATGATTTTTTTTTGTTTTTTTTGATTTTCTTATACACATATGATACATAGGATATGTGAAGAGAGTACCACCATTACTCTTTTTCTTCATCTGCCAGCTTTTTTAGAGTCTCCAGGGACATGATTTGCATTCCAAGCTTTTTGATGAGAAATTCCAGTCGTTCTCGTGCTAAAGGCTTGGTGAAGATGTCTGCCAGTTGATACTCTGTTCTGACAAAATACAGCTCAACCACCCCGTTCTCCACTTGCTCTTTGATAAAGTGATGGCTGATGTCTATATGCTTGGATCGGGAGTGTTGGACGTTGTTGCAACATAAAGCAATGGTACTTTTATTATCGCGGTACATAGGTATCTTGTTGAACAGAAGGCCATAGTCAGTTAATTGTGATCGCATCCAAAGTATTTGAGCACAACATCATGACAAGGCAATGTATTCAGCTTCTGTACTGGATATGGCGATGCTCTTCTATTTCTTTAATGACCAGCTCACAAATCTATCACCTAACAGCTGCATACTTCCAAACGTACTTTTTCTGGTATCTTGGCAACCCGCATGGTCAGCATCTGCAAAAGCTGTGAGAGCAATGCAAGAATCCTTCAGATACCACAGACCCATATTAATGGTTCCTCGTAGGTATCAAAAGATTCACTTAACCACATGTAAGTGCTTTTTGGTAGGCTTTGCCTGATACCGGGCACACATGCACACATCAAATACAAGGTCAGGTCTACTGGCTGTGTGATACATAAGGGTTCCAATCATTCCACGATAACGTGTAGGATCAATAGCTTTCCCTTATAGATCTTCATCCATTTAGATTTCACCACCATTGGAGTATCCGCTGGTTCATAGGTTTCCATACCATACTTTTTATTTGGATTGATTTAAAAAGATGCCTCTGGGACTCTGAGAAATCTGTAGTCCTAAGAAAAATAATAGTTTGCCCATCATCGACCTCTGGAATATTAAACACAGTATTTTTAAAAATGTTTCACAAAGATCAGTGGTTAACGATTCATTTACCATTTTATTTGTCTAATTTTCCTTATCTAGATGAGCTACGTGACCAGTCATTTGTTCAAACAAAGATAGCACCAATAAATCATTAGGTTTAGAAGAATTAGTATCCTGAATAACCGCATTTTGTGATTCCTGCAGATATTGAGAATACAAAATGATATTACTATCACTATGTATCTGATTATCTTGAAAATCGTCAATATGTGTTTGTTCAGAATACTGCATCTCATGCACATCTTGATTAATCATATCATTCGGATAAGAATCGGAATATGGTACCTCAAAGAGAACTTCATGATCACAACTTGAAAGATTTGCCATCAAAGCCACTTTATCCGAGGATAAGTCATCACAATCCGAGTCATATGTATCCAAGTCTTCAGTCTGGAAAGCAGAATTCTGAGGGATTGTCTGCTGAGCAACTGGAGCTTCTGATACTCTAGGGCCTGCTAAGAATGCAAGTTGCTCTACATCCAATATCTGACCCGCTTCATAAGCTTCGGCTAACATCAATTTCTCCTTAAACCATGCAGCATTCTTTAGCCTTTTTGGCTAAGTATATTGTCTCGCCATATGCCCTTCTCCTTGATAATTATAACACTTTACAACTTTTTGTTGAACAGCTGTATAATTTCCCCTTAAAGTTGTAGCAATTCCTCTGTTTCCAGTGCCAGCAAAACTCTGAGATTGTCTTCCTTGAACTTGTTAAATTGTGACTCTGCCATCTTGAATGGTTGCCTGATTCCTTAGATTGGAAGACGTTCTGAGTTGA
Source organism: Tanacetum coccineum (assembly GCA_026074375.1). Lineage (NCBI taxonomy): Eukaryota > Viridiplantae > Streptophyta > Magnoliopsida > Asterales > Asteraceae > Tanacetum > Tanacetum coccineum. The sequence continues at coordinate 20,520 of BQNB010023327.1, forward strand.
TTGTTTGAAGGTGGAAACCTTGATGCCATAATAGATAGCAATGTCATTGCTTTGTTAATGAATTCAATTGGATTTTCTCCTTGCTGAAATGTAGGAATAGCGAGACCAGAGTCCAATTGAGGAAATTCAGCTTGAGGTTGTTATGTTACTGACGGAGGGTATGAATGGTTGTGGAGAAACTAATTATTTTAGTGGATTGAAAAGAGTGTGATGTGGTTGATGATGAATAGGTGCTGCATAAACTGGTGTGAATTGTTGAGGAGGTGGATACATAGGAGAACCAGAATGTTGTGAAGACTAAGAGGGATTGTATAAAGTTTGAGAGTTAGCTACCAATGCAAGAGGATTCGGATATCTTTCATGCATAATACGTACTTCATTAGCATGTCATTCATGTTGACTGAGGTATGCATACAACTGATCATAGTTAGTGGTATACAAACTCTTTGCTAACTTTACATTAGTGAAAAACTTGCTCCATTCCTGTGGAAAAGCATTCAAAAACTTGGTTTTGACTTGAACTTGCTGCATTGTCATCCCAATAGTATGCATGTCATTAATCAGCTGAGAGAATCTCCAGTAATACTCATACAATGTTTGGCCCGAAACAGGAAGAAAACTTAGCAAACAAGTTATACAATCTGCATTCACGTTCTTGATATGATAGTTCAGTACCTTTCATTAGTAACTTGACTTTATCCCAAATATCCTTAGTCGCCTCTTGATGTTTAACAAGTGCATACACATCGGGGGGAAGACCGTGAAGAAGGATATTGGTTGCTTGAACATCACAGTCATCTTGAAGTTGTTGTGCTTCATTGAGTTCAGAGAATTTCTTAGGTCTAGTCTGCCTATCTTCTTTAACAGTTGGGTAAACCAATGGACTATTGTGAATTGAATCAAGCATCATCCTACCATATTTCTTCCCTTTGATGAAAAGTAGTACACGAATTGCCCATGAATCATACATTGATTTATCAAGCATTGGAGGACGGTTCTCAGCTCCAGCAACAATGATGTATTCTGCTAAAGTAGTCATCATGAATTAATTGAAAAGTGAAATGATTAAGAGTGATCGAACAGTGATAAAGGAGGATTATGTTAAGAGTTGTTGTTGTCGGTGATTAAGATTGATATTCCACGGGATTTTACAAATCTTCACTAAAACCGAGAAATCCAAGTATTTCACGGGATTTTACAAAGTAAGACAAACCGTAGAAAATAAAATCTTTTTGTGACTGATGTAATGTTTCGCTTGATTATGACAGATGTAATGTTTCGCTTGTAATGTTTCGCTTGAATATGACAAATGTAATGTTTCGCTTGTAATGTTTCGCTCGGATTATGACTATGTAATGTTTCGCTTGAAATAAGAAATTAGACAGAGTTTCGTCTTACACAATTACGTATTTTGCTTCAATTAACAACCTGTCATAAATCGCTTGCTAACATGTTTCGCTTGGACATATTTCGCTTGACCTAAAAAAATTAAGCAGAGTTTCGTTTCTAATAAATGACATAAATCGCTTGAGATCAACCTCTCATATTTCGCTTACAATATATTTCGCTTACTGTCATATTTCGCTTACTGTTATATTTCGCTAGCTTCATACATATTTCGCTACCTTCAATACATATTTCGCTAGCTTCAAATAAAAACGTACTTTTTCACAAGAAATCACTAAAAACTCACCCTTTTATGTTACCTGATTTTGTCTTCACAACTAGTTATCTTAGGCCTAGATCTTGCTTAAAAACACAAACTTTAAGACTTTTAAACACAAAAATCCGGGTTTGAATTTTGTAGCACATGAAAACCAAAAAATAACCAAAACAAACGATCTAAACATGATATAAACGCATACAAGCTCACGATATCACCCCATGGCGACTGATACCAATTGTAGAAGTATCAAATCACTTAACAAATGAAACAAGAAAGGAGGTTTAGAGAGAGAAAGTGGGTTGTAGCACTTAGAGAGAGAAAGAAAAAGAAAATGTATTATGTGTGTAACCAAATGAACAACCAACCCTCTCCAAGGCATGGAAAGGGGTATTTATACCTCACTATGGCCGGTCAACATAAGGATGACTTATGCTGACCTGGTTAGCTTGGTAAGTTTCTAATATTACGCTAAGAGCTATATTATTACACTTTTGGAAGTGACCGAGTCTTTTCTCAATTCCTAACATTGTTTACTATATATATTATTTTTGGATTCAAGTCCTAATAAAATAGTTCATCTAAGTATTTTATATACTAGCTACTCCCTCCGTCCTATTTTTATTGTCCATGTTTCCTTTTTGGGACGTCCCATGTAATTGTCCACTACTAAAATATGGGTCGGGAGGTTTTGATCAAGTTTACTAGATTACTCCTTGTTTGAAATTATTATTACGAACTTTAAAGAAGACTTTAATTAATTAGCTAAGGGTAAAACTGTCATTCTGTCAAAAAGTAAGAGAGATAAAACAGTAATAAATGCAATTTTATTAAACTGTGTGTTTTTTTGTCGGGGGACAATAATTATGGGACGAAGGGAGTATTAGTTTGTTGAAAATAAAAAATTACTTGCTCTTCAGAAAAAAGTAGAAAAAGAAAAAGAGAAACTTATAATGTTTCATAATGAAAGCAATCATTGTATTTTGTAACACCAAAGTTTCACCCAATATACTCAACACTTTCATCTTTTCCTAATAAGTCTCACCCAATAACCATCTTTGCCTCTCAACGGTCAAAAGACAACACATGCTCGGGTGGACTCTTCTCCTCTACCACCTTATTGGTCGAAGCCGCTATCACCTCCACCTCAAACATCTTAATAATCGTCGCGGCTACCAATTTCGTTTGAGTATACATCATTTCTTTTCCTAAACATATCCTCGGTCCACCATGAAACACTGGATATTTAAAGGAATTTTTTTGTCTACACACCACATTTTGTGTTCACCGATTACCACTTCCAACATCCGTTCGGCATAAACTCGCTACAGATCCTTACCCCGAAATATTCTCTATTCGCCCATGGCATATGTATGATACTAACAAACCAATGTTTCGCCACAAATGTAACCATCTGGTTGGATTATGGTTGAAGTCGGATAGCACGAAATACATTTCGAATATTTGGAGCCTATTGGGGCACACAAGTTAATACCCGAGAATGCGTTTAAATACTTCACAAATATAAACCGGAGGTGACTAAATGGGACAAAACCTGAACTCTTAATGGACACCAAAGTGGTTGGGCCCTATGGGAGGTCTAGAGGGTTTTGTGTTAAATTAGCAATAAGAGGCCCATGAAAGTTTTTGTTAGAATATGGTTTGGGTGCCTATATAACCCCCATAACCTACTTCATAATTTGCCCATTTCTAAAAAACCTTTCTCCTCCCTCTCTCACCGAAATCGCCTGGCCCCTCTCTAGGGTTGTTAAGGGTTCGGTTCACACCTCAACCGAAGTCATTGAACCCCAATTTGGATTTGTCGGGTTCTTTAATCGTTTGAGGATTGTTCGGTTATTTAGTGTTCTGATTATAATCCCTAATCCGGTTTTAATTGTTCAAGATCAACAAAGGTTGTTGTGATTAGGTTTTGATCCAAGAAGGTACAATTGTTGCTTTGTTCGTGAAGTTAAGTCTAGACAACTTAACGTATTCTGTTGACGTGATTGTGTGAGCAACCGTAGAGGTGATAATTTAATCACTTGTTTCAAATCAAGATCTGGCGTAAGTTTATTGATTTTTCATTAAACAAAAGGTTAGTAAATTACTTGCTTAATTTTAATAAGTGTTAACCATATGCTATTACTAGATCCATCCGCTGCGTACTCGTAAGCTAATGGTTACCTAGATTATTAAATCCCAACAGTGGTATCAGAGCCCAACTTGTTTTAGCGTATGGGTGACACGTATTTGTTTGTTTTAATTATACGCCTATTTATATGCGATTAATAAAACATATCCAAGATCTGCTGCGTTAAAAATTTATTTATGTTTACTAGTAAAATATGGAAGAATATTAGATTCTTGCCATAAAATAAATGAAAATCGTAGATCTTGATCTTGAATTTAATTAAAAGTTAATATAGGAGAAAAGGGAAAATTAAAATGTTAATTTGATTCCTTTTAATTGTATAGCTATGTCCGGCTATAAGACCCACTCAATCACAATATTTGTGAAATGGGGCGATCTAGCCTTTAGCATAAAACTTAGTGAGGGCTTTGGTTCTCCATATGGGGAAGAACTAGCGAGAGAACTCGGATTTTACTGTTTACTAGTATGCCTAATGTCATTTTTGTAATTATGAATCGCATTATGCAGGATTATTTAAGGTCTAATTGGTTTACGCTCCTAATTAAAAATATGCCATATGTTTAAAAGATGATGTTTAGAGTAGTCTCTTAATTTTTAAACAACGCCTAATGCATGCTCAGATGACACCATTGTGCGTGAAAAAATGTCTGTAAAACGTAATAAGAACGTTAAACTAATGAAACTAGTTTTTTTGAATTTAAAAACTGGACCTATGGACTCATGAAGTATGGCTCATCCACTAGAACAAACTTTAAGAGAAGTTTAAGGCGGGTTGTTTTTACGTAATTCCCTAAAGAAATAAGGTTTTTAATATGCTTCGCGCTGACCTATTTCTCCGATTCTTTGTGCGTTCGATTGGAGTTACCATGAACCATGGCATGTCACTACAGTGTCATTACTAAAGGTTTTTAAAATTAGTGATACAAAGTTGGTTTGCATGCTTCTTTGTACACGCTTTTAACACATTTATGTGAATACCCCTTTGAAAATTTTAAGTTTATGCCATCCAACCGTAGAACACGTGCAATTGGTTTGAGTCTCTTGGTCAGACCCTGGACCCCTACCAACCCATGGTGAATTTCGTCTACTGGTCAGACCTTTGACGATTTTTACACGTTCTCGTTTGGTCGACTTAAATTCGTTCTCGTGGTACAGACCAGACCCGAGCAATAAGAGGAAACTAAACATGCCACAAACAATATACATGCTGGACTAATGTTTTTGACAAGTATCATAAATCTTAAGAGTTGCAATTAATGCAATTAACGCTCGCGCTTACCTCTGCCCTACTTGTTTCTCACTGGTCAGACACTCGGGTTTAAACAAGTAGAGGTCCAGTTGGGATCTTAGTCTTATTAGTAAAATTAATTGGGTAGTTAATTCTATTAAAAATTTACTTTCGAAAATTACTAAATTGAACTTCTATGTCTGTTTAATTAGTGTTTGTGCAACATCATTCGGAAACGAAGTTTGTTTTTCTTCAAAGACAAAACAGTCTCTTTTCCCTATAAGAAAGTGATCATGTACTTCTATCTAGACTCATTGGTTGATCAAAAGAGCGAAGAGTAGGAATATATTGAAAATTATCAATTACAATTAAACTCATTCATTGTCTTTCATTACCCTTCTTTTCGGCTTTGAAATAATTGAAAGATAAAATATTTTGAGTAACTAGAGAACATTTTGTCTATAGCTACCAAAATATATGACATCTTGCACTTGTCACACGATGTATGAGTTTAAACCGCAATGAGCAAAGAAATTACTAGCAATCCGCTGGTATTTTTCCTTAGACTCATTTTAACTTCTTAAGGTGCTAATACCCTTGTGTGCTTATGCAGACAGATAGGAGGAAGTGCAGCTTAATATTGCTCGTTTAAATGAGAGCATGAATCGCTATCCCCATCGACACAAGTAGAATTTCATATTCTCTACTCAATACCTAAGTACATTGCTTACGTTAGGCAGTCGAAGAGAATATGAAAGTAAATAATTGCTATTTTGATTTCTACTGGTGATGTATCACTTACAATGTTGACAAATCCAGGGGAGATGTTGCATTTTATGATTACTGAAGAAATGACATTCTTGTAATGGTGTTCTAAATTCAGTGGGAGCACAAGATTATTTTCTTAATATTTACCATATTGATTTGTTCTAACTTGCTTTGAAAATAATTCATTACTTTCGGAATATGAACAAACACCTTTTAAGTAAGTTTGCATTTATTTTTATATGATAACAAGCCATATCTGTGGATGCTTCCGAAATGTTATCTATAGAATATTAATCCACAATTTCCATATTAAACATTAAATTTGTGCTTCTTTCATTGTTGACGTGGCTCTTCTTGAGAGAAGGTTAATGAATCCTTTGATAAAGACTGATTTATCCCTGCCATCTTGTAAGAGAGACCTTGAAATGTCTTCCGTACCCTTTAATTTTCATTTGTCCTTTGTTTTACCATAGGGTGAAAACGGGGAAGACGATGAATAGTGCTTGGAGTTACCCGCCCTTTTTTATAACTAAGTACGGGGTAAAATTCAGTTGGACTTTGCCCTCTTGGCAATTTCAGTCCCTTTCTTTGTGATTCCATTTCTAGTTATAAATAACTTTGGATATTATCAAGATTGGTCCTTGTGGATGTTATAAAAGGATTTTAGCTAAGGTTTGGGCTAAGGCTTGGCTTCTTTTTGTACTCTTCTGATTCTCGTGTCCGTGATTGCTTGCTTTTGATTGTTTTCTTGTGATTTTTGACTTATCCGTACCTGCACACACAAAACACAAATACAAGCATATTTTTGCCATTTTGGTCTGTTTTGGGTTTAATTGGGTTATTTTAGGTATAAACTGATATGTGTATTCTACACTTATCAACACATAATTATAAAGGCCTTGAATTAATCAATGACTCATAACATAAAGTAAGTAGTAAAATTGTTGTGTCTTCTTGTTAACACATGAACATGATGTCCTTGAATTATTCAGTGACTTGTAACGTATACTTGACATGTATGTTTTCTTGAAACACATGAACATAGAGTTATTGTACTATTCAAAGAAATATACGTTATAACACGCACTTGATTTTATAATACTATGTATTCAATTGGGCTTGACCTAGTTGACAAGTATTTGATCCAAAGAGAATTAAGTTATCTAAGGAATTCTGATGTAGTCTCACAATTTCAATACTCATAGAATACCACATTATTATGGTATGTCTAATGTGTTGAAATAAACTATATTCATATTGTTTGATTTCTGATAACTTTAATTGATCTACCTCAAAAATCTATCAAGGTTAGAAATTTGCGTGTGTACACTCAATATAGTTCTAACTTAGAAGGTATTCAAGACATTATCTATTTATGGATTGGATGAATCCCATTATGTCTTGATTAAAGTTCTAAAATTTGTTAATATCTTATGAAGCATATTATTAACAAGCTAGAGATGAGAACTGTGAAATGTGTTTTGTATTTCCCAATTAAGAACAATTTATTGTTGCTTAAATACTAAGTATTTAGAGAATTATCTCTACTTACAAAAGTAAGTGGGAGCATCTATAGATCTTGAAGATATTCAAGAACAAAATACATAACCTTCTGAATTCACTTGCTGATGTCATACTAAGGTTAAACATGTAAATGTCAAACCAAAGTATAATGTAACTCTCATTCATAAATCCGCAAGGATGCCTCATCAATAGAGTGATATTTTAAATCAATGCTGAGGATTATAAGTTAGATGGTCATAGTAAACCTGCTAACTAATAAAGATGAATTATCACATCTTGAATCTGATAAATATCTTAGAGCTATGAATGAAAAGATGCAGTCCTTAAAAGACAATCAATGTTTTGAGATTGATTGATCTTTCACCAAACAGTAAAATGTAAGGTTAGAATGAGTTTCTTTTGAAGAAAGGCTCATAAGGACTAAATTGTATACATATTAATGCCTGACTGATGATAAGAGTTTTTAATCTTACTCAAGCAATTGACTATGATTAAAATTTTCTTTTCTACACACGTTAATTATATAAAGATAACTAATTGTTCAATAAAATACAAGGGTCAGTGGTATAGTGGGTGCGGCTTTGTTTTTCTTGAATCTACATATAGCGAATTAAGGATCATAACTCTTTTCTTAATGATTACCTTGCGAAGACAATATGTAATCAAAAGGGTTATGAGTCTATATTCGTAATATGACAATTAAGTTTTATAACTCTTTTCTTTATGATTACCTTTTGTGAGGACGGTGTGTAATCAAAAGGGGTTATGAGTTTAAAATAATCTTTATAAAGCATACAAGATAAAAGAATCCAAGTGTGGATTAGATCATGCATCTAGGAGCCGAGATCTTAAGTTTAATTACAATATGGTTTCTGATTAAATCACTAGTACAAAAAGTGGATTTGGTCACACATGGGCAAAATGGAACGGCCACACATTCACGTATTTATGTGACCAAAGGTACCAAAAAAGACATCATTTATATAAATTAGTCACACATGAACATTTTTATCGTGTGACCATTAGAACTGTATTGCCACACATTCGAACATCATGTGGCTAAAAGTAACTGGTAATATTGTTTGGTCACATATGAATTTTGAACGTGTGACCAATACAAGTAAGCTTGAAGCATTGGTCACGATATACATATAAATAGTGACAAATATTTGTCACACACTTGAACAATGTGACTAAATGCCACATATGGTCACACTAAACGTTTTGTCACACATTATTTTAGTGTAGCCAAATTCCGTTACATATGGTCACGTAACTATCTTGTGTGTCTAAAGTTTAGTTTGTGTTAGCTTGCCAAAAGCTAATGTGTTTAGTCACATTTACTTCTAACACTGTGACCAAATGGCATATATGGTCACACTAAATGTTTTGTCACACAATCATAATATTCATGTGGCCATTTGATGATCAATAGTCACACAAAATACACATTTCTTCAATTTAAACACCATATGGTCACACTTATTAACACTTTTGGTCACTTTATGCTTAGTTGTATGTGACTAAATACCCAAAATAAACATGCTTTGTGTGGCTAAATATTACAAAAGGTCACACAAACATCAAATTCATGTGGCCATTGGATGATCAATAGTCACACAAAATACATATTTCTTCAATTTAAACACCATATGGTCACACTTATTAACACTTTTGGCTACTTTATGCTTAATTATATGTGACTAAATACCCAAAACAAACATGCTTTGTGTGACTAAATATTACAAAAGGCCACACTAACATAAAATTTCATTTGTTGACTACATTGGATGATTTTATAGTCACACAAAATATACATTTCTTAAATTAAACACATATGGTCACTTCTTATTAACACTTTTTGGCCACTTTATGCTTAATTGTATGTGAACTAACACCCAAAAAAAATGCTTTGTGTGACTTAATATTTACAAATGGCCACTCAAACATAAAATTCATGTGGCATTGGTAAAAATTAGATACACAAAATACACATTTCTTCTCTTTAAACAGCATATGGTCACACTTATTAAAACTTTTGGACACTTTAGTTAGTTTATGTGACTATAATACTCAAAACAACTGCTTTGTGTGGCTAAATATTACAAAAGGTCACACAAAACTTCAAATTCATCTGTGGCCATTGGTGATATTAGTCACACAAAATTCACATTTCTTCAATCTTAAACACCATTGGTCAAACTTATTAAACACTTTTGGTCACGTTATGCTTAGTTGTTGTGACTAAATTCCAAATACAAACATACTTTGTGTGCGCTTAATTATTACAAAGGTCTGCACATAACATCCAATTCATGTGGCATTTTGATTGATCAATAGTCACAAAAAATAGACATTTCGTCATTTAAAACATTATATGGTCACACTTTTTAACACATTAGGTCACTTTATGCTTAGTTGTATATGTGACTAAATTACACAAAAAAAAACCAATATTATTATAAAACAAGAAAATAAAAAGGATGTTACACCCCAGCAAAGAAACGAATCCCTGCGGACCTCCCTTACAGAAGTCAAGCAGGTTACCATCTTGCCAGAGCAACCTATTCATTAATGTAATGCATTTTCGTTTTAATATAGAAGTTTAAGCTTCATTATTTTGGCTAGTAGCTTAAAAAATGCTTATAAAAAAGGATGTTACACTCCAGCAAGATCGAAAAAAAAAAAAAAAAACACCACAAAAAAAAAAAAAAAAAAAATAGAAAAAAAATCAAAAACCAAAACACAACCAACCCAACACACAAAAAGAAAAAAAAAAACAACAAAAACCAAACAAAAAAAATAAAAACAAAACGCGGCGACCTCCTTACGGAAGTCAAAGCGGTTTTACCATCTTTGCCAGAGTAACCTTATTCATTAATGTTATGAATTCTGTTTATATAGAAGTTTAAGCTTTCATTGTGTTTGCTAGTAGCTTAAAGACTGCTTATAGAAACTGCTTATTAAACCGTGGCTTTTTCTCCCTCTGCTTATGCAATGTGCAAGCTGCAATAACACACAAACCAGACAATAACATCATAAACCAAACAGACCAATACATCAAATTTCATAAGGTTTTAAAAAGTACATGATTTTCACCATTACATAAGTCACCATAAAGTTTGATTGCTAAACAAAACACAAACAAAAGCAACATTCTAAACTGTTTAAACATGATCAACTTCCACTGAACCTTTCTTTTACCCTTAGCCTTTATCTGCACAAGTTTTTGACTTCCTGGCTCCTATTTTCTTTTCAATTTTATCCCATGTAGTAACATTTGGTAGTCCCAGCACAGATCCTGTGACTTGTACATGGCTATACATATTTGGTTTGTTTTTTCTTGCAAACTGGTACATATTTACCTTTAGACATTGCAGAGTTAGAGTCAACAATGCAATCCTTATTTGTGTTTCTCTTGTATGTGGTTTCCATGTATGTGCTTTCATTGTCTGTGCTTGGAAAGTAGTTCCATGATAGATATTCCTCAATTATGTTATATCCATAAGCATCTAGCAATCCTTGTGTTGATGGCCCATAAAATACTGGAGCACTTGCTTTTTTTGCTGCCCATCTCCTGTCATCTGAGCTGTCTGAGCTAATGTCAATTATTTCTACAAAAGAAAATTAAGTATAATTAAGCAGATAATATCCTAACCAAAACACACATTTGTCAATCAAAATAAGCAGATAACACAATATAGAATATAACATCATTTCTTCATTTTAACCAATACAACCATTTAATTAATAAATTCAGTTAAGGCATATTGTTTTATAGTAGGGATTAACATCTACTACCATTACATAAGGACCAAAAAAAAATAACATCATAAAGTCGGAATTAAACATCACTATCCACTTCTAAGCTTCCTCTTCCCTATCTTCTCTTCAGCAAAAGTCAGCAAAAGTCATTGTATCTTCACTCCAAAGGTCTTGCCTTTAATAGCATCCCTGGTTTTAGCATTTGCAAGCCCAAGTACACAATTTGTTATTGGTACAGGGCTTTTGACAATGAGTGTTTTAGTTGATGCTTGTAGCTTAGCCTTAGACCCACATGCTTCTACTTTAGCCTTAGAAGATGCCTCAGATGCTTGTGCTTTAGCCAACATACATGCTTTAGCCTTTTCAATGTCTTTCCAAGAAGGTTTTACATCACTCTCATTACATCCTGATTTTGAACCCCAAAACCTGCCATTGTCCTTGTACTCATCTGACAAATAGTGGTACCATTTGAGCAAACTCTTAGGTGGTTCTGGAGAGTCATAATCTATCTCCTCGGAAGTGCTAATTTGAGAAGTGCTATATGAGTCTGAGTTGTTGTTGTCTGAGCTACTATCTAAATTCACAACAATGTTTTCTGCAAGTTAACAACAAAGTCTGAGCTATGCATACTTAAGGAAGTCTTTTCAATTAAAGCTCTGACTAATGTTGACAGCAAAATGGTGTGTGGGTATGGCCTGAGGAATGGGTTGCTACCTATCCTAATATCCTTAGCAAGATCAAAATCAGTTATTTGGTTTTCACAATGAATTCCCAAACACTCCTTCATAATGTGGCTAATGCATATGGGTCCAATTTTTTAATCCAAACACCCCTAAACTGCTATATATGTGTTTAAGAATATAAAGGGATTCGAAAAAGGTTATCATTCTAAGAAACATGAGCAGATAAGCAACACACAGCAACACATATGAGCAGTTAAGCTTGAAAAAAAACATATAATGGACACACATTAGCAGAGAAGCTAAAAAATAAGCAAAAAAGGAAATAAGGAAAAAAAAGAAGATAATAAAGTTACCGTTCTGATTTGCCATGTTTGAAATTAGGGTTTATGAAAAAGTGTTAGGGATTACTGTAGCTGAACGATTTTGGTGGGTGAAATGAATTAATGTGTGTTATGAATGGGTGGAAGAGTTTAAGGGGGTAGAGGGATAGTTAGGCGGTGGTGGGTGGAATGAATTAATGTATGTTATCATTAATTAATGTATCAGTTCACTTCTTAGCTTAGCAGTTTTAACTTACCTTAGCAGTATTAGGTTTAACATAGTAGTATGAACTAGTTTAACCAGTTCTAAACATCATAACTGTCATTCAGATTATCCAGCAAAACTTTCATATAATACTTATTAAGACTAAACAACACCTGAACTTTAATAAACATCATAACTTTCATTAATTAGGATTATCTAGCAAAACTTCCATACATCCTTCATACTTATTCACAGACACAAATAGAACATTATTAACACTAAACAACCATTACACCTGACATGCCTGGCAGCACTAACTATTGCCTAGCAGTACTAAATGAGTTCAGCAGTACACACATATAAACCAAACAGGATGTAAAAAATTAATAGATAAAATGAAATCATTCACAAGAGTATTTGCATGACAACTTGAGCATGACATGGTTCACTTGGATTTTCGTATCACAACACCTCCACAGTCCTTTTGATAGTAGTCATCTCGTGATTCATTAGCCAAGTCACGTCGATCTACAAGAGGCAATACGTTATCATTGCGATGGTGAATGACGGTACTAAATTCCTCATCGACTTCGTCATACGTATCTTTGTAATTCTTGGGAGGTGTCTTAAAGACAATAGACAATTTTTTATCTACCGGGTCTTTCACATAAAACACTTGTAGTGCTTGTGAGGCTAATACGAACGGATCAACCTTGTGGCCTAAATTATTCAGGTCGATCAATGTATACCCAAGTTTATCGCGTTTCACACCACCAGATTTGTGATTAACCCAATCACATTTTAAAAGAGGAATTTGCCTGAAACGGTAATCTAGTACCCATATCTCTTGTAAAACACCATAATAGTATGCTTGTCTTGTGGTTGCAACTTCTTTAGATATTTGCAAATTGATTGCCTCAACACTAACCCCACTGTTCTGGTAAACTTTTCCATCATGCCATTTCGTACGAAAGGTATACCCATTGATGTTATATGCATCGTATTTCACTACGGTGGCGCATGGTCCATATGATATCCACCTTACAGTTTCTGATACACTTTCTTTGTCGATCGCTAACTCTCTCTCCACCTGAATTTCATTACACGTATATATTAGCTTCAAATTTAAGGAACAACAAACAAACAATTATAAATAACATACGATTAATTACCTCTTCGCGTAACCACTTAGCAAAAGATTTACTGTGCTCATTCTCCAGAAATGCTATTCGTTTACCCGGGTTTTCTGTTTTCAAAACTTGCTTGTGTCGCCTGAAACAATGTCTTTGATTATTATATTTGATAGAACATTTTAAGTAACGAAATAGACATGTGTTAGTAATACTTACTCGATATACGGTACAATTTCATCTGTATTCTGTATTACATACAAATGTGCTTTCTGAAAGAGTTCCGCAGAAACTTCACTTGATTTGCCGGCCGACAATGGCTTTCCTTCCTCATTTTCATAAGTTTCATGTTTATCAGGTGGGATACCAATAGTTTCCATGGATTTATGATATTCGCTAAAAAACTCTATTGTTTCTTCCGCAATAGTCTCCTCAGCAATGCATCCCTCTGGTTTATTTCTGTTTCGCACGTGTCCTTTAATAACCTTCATACATCTTTCGAAGGGATACATCCACCGAAAGCATATGGGACCACATAATTTTACCTCCCTAGTTAGGTGCACAGTCAAATGTATCATAATATCAAAAAATGACGGAGGAAAGAACTTCTCGAGTAGGCACAGTGTCACTACCAGTTCTGCTTGCATCTTATCTAGTTCTTGCAATATGATTTCTTTGCTACATATCGATTTAAAGAAAAAGCAAAACCTGATAATAGCATATCGTGTGGGTGGGTGCATGATTGAACGTATTGCAATGGGCAAAAACTCTTGCATTAGCATGTGATAGTCATGCGATTTAAGGCCAATGAGCTTCCTATCCTTTAGGTTGACCAAACTAGAGAAATTTGAACAATAGCCTTCTAGTACCTTGATGTTGTGTAACGTTTCACAAAAGATGTCTTTTTTAGCATTCGTTAATGTGTAACCTACTAGAGGTAGTGTTGTTTTGTCTTCATCTTGCATAGCAAACAACTCTGGTTTTACCCCCAACTCAGCCAGATCCAATCGAGCATTCAATCCATCTTTTATCTTTCCCGGAACATGTAGCAGAGTTCCGACTATACTCTCAGCAACATTCTTTTCTACATGCATAAACTCAATACAATGTGGAACATGATTATGCCTCCAATACTTAAGTTTTCGATACCCTCTGCCTCTCGTATCTTCTTGGTTTTCTGATGCATTATTGTTTGTTCGTTTTCCTTTTCCCCACTTATTTTCAATATGTTTTACCTCGTTGTATATTTGTTCCCCGGTCATTGGAATTGGAGCCTGGAGAAATTCTTGTTGTCCATTAAATGCCTTCTTTTGCTTTCTGAACGGATGGTTATATGGTAGATATCGTCTGTGACCAACATAACTTTGCTTGGATGAGGCAGAAAGTCTAACACAGTTTGTATCTTTCCCACATACTACACAACCTTTGAATCTATTGTACGAGCAGCACATAATGTACCAAGTTGCAGGGTAATCATTATTTTCCAAATTTACACAGTGGCACGTAGAATTAAAAGTTATCTTTTGTGGTAAGTATCATACGTACTCAACCCTTTCTCGAATAAGGCATGTAGATTGGTAATTAGCATGGGTTATAGGTTATGTGCATTGAGTTGTAGTGGCTTATATTGTAATGGAACCCATGCACGACCGATGATTGTGGCTAATTCATATGGGTTGTCGATCATGGGTCATGTGCGTTAGGAATATCACTGTGTCACATTCTTAAATGGGTATTTGACATATATGGGTCATATGCTAGGGTTGTTGTGGTCTAGTAGTGTCAATGTATTGAACTTCATGATGGTAACAATTGGTATTAACATGGTATCATGGGTCATGTTGCATTGGGTTGTAGTGGCTTCATATTTAAATGCGAATCCCATGCAATGACCGGTGATAATGGCTAATTCATTGGGTCCATTGGGTCATGTGATGGTGGATATCACTGAGTCACATTCATTAATGGGTATTTGACATCATATGGGTTATATACATTGGGTTGTAGTTGCTTAGAGTGTCATGTTACGACACATCCATGACTGTTGAAAATGGGTAATTAATAATAGGGTTATGTGTATTAGGTTGAAATGGCTTATATTGTAATGGAACCCAAGCATGACCGTTGATTGTGGCTAATTCATATGGGTCATGGGTCATGTCCATTAGGATATCACTAGTCACATTCATTAATGGGTATTTGACATCATATGGGTCATATTAGGGGTGTTCATGGGGCAGTTCGGTTCGGTATGTTGGTAACAGATTTCTAAATTTTCTAAATTTTAAATTTTTTAAATTTTGTATTAGATAGATGTTTTGGTAGAATTAATTGGTATTATGACTATATGGATGAGTATAACATGTAAGATTACCACTTTTTAATATGTTAATTGTCATTAAATTTTATTTTTTAAAATATATATAAATTGTTAATAAACATATAGTCACACATTTCTTTTTATTGATAAAAGGTTACAAAAATAATTGAGCGCCAAATTTAAATAATCAACGTCAAATTATCAATAATTCAAAAATTTTAACTTTTAAAATCACATATGAATATGGACGGTTTATTTTCCTAATTTCAGCAAAAATTTTAACTTTTAAAAATTTAAAAATTTGGAGCCAAATTACAGCCAAAATTTTTAAAATCACATATGAATATGGACGGTTTATTTTCCTAATTTTAGCAAAAACACTTTTTCATCTCTCTAAAAAGAGCTGCACCCACACAAGAACAATAACATCTCTTTTTACATTTTAATTTACCATTCTTACTTATTTTCTTTTACACATTGTGCTGAGAATCATGGAAACTAATGCCATTGATAATTAGGTCCAATTTGGTTATTTATGAAATGAAAATGAAAATGAGATTGAAAGATTTAGGATCATGGGAATCAAAGGGAGTATACTGAGGATGCGATGAGGTGATGAAAACAACCATTCAATGGTTATGCTAAGAGGGGCATAACCAGGTTATGCAAGATTCGCAGGGAATATGGAAAACCCGGTGGAGTAAAGCTCAGTGTAACTTTCGATGCATTGAATAGGATATCAGGAAAACACAGAGCATTGTTTTTTACTTTTTTAGGAGACATGGTTCGTGAGCATATAGGTTTGAAATCTAGTCTGAAGAAGGTGGGTCAGAAAGCAAGAAATAAAACTATTCGGAAGAAAGTCACGGGATACACATATTACAATTTTGACCCAATAAACATAAGTTTATCTCTGCATTTACATTATGTGCAACTAATTAATTCACAACATTGTGTTAATCTTTGCAGCGATACATTGATGTTGACTTGATGGTCACAAAGTTGGTAATGAATCGTCTTGGTCAACTTTTAAGGAATTTTAGAAGGAAACTGAGACAAACATACATATTGCCCAACCAAGATACACCTTCAAAGCTATATGAAGTCCCGACGAAGATTCCTGCAATGTTAAAGCCGAAGATTGGGTCAATTTTGTAAACTACACGGCCACCGAGGAATACAAGGTTTTAATTAGTCATTTTTATTTAAGTCCATATATCTTTCATAACTTTGTGTTTCCATATATATTAGTTTTATACTAGCAGCATTACTACATCTAAACGCCTTATGATTTTGTGTTGAAAGGTGAAATAATAGCTAATAGTAAAAGGGCGCGGTCTAAGTAGTGTTTTCGTCTGCATACAATGGGCGAGGTGGTACGCACATGTGAAAGTGAAAAATGGTTAAGATTTAACTCTTTCACATTTGCATTGCATAGCATCATCTCGTTTATATCGGTTTAACTTAAAGGTGTTGTATTTGATGTATATAAGATTGAAAAAAAAGAAATTGAAAAGATGAGGAAATACACCCTTGGTAACCTGTGGTTGACAAGGAAGGGTAAAACAAAGATGGGAATATCAAGATGATGAGATTAGATCAGTAGGGATAAACTTGTAAGTTTGTCTGCAATTTTTTTTATTATGTTCATTTTTGTATAATAACCTATTTCCATATTTGTGTTAGAAAGAAACTACGGAAAAGGGGATCAAAGAAGGGAACCTTGAGTAGATCAAGGAACTGATGCCATGGACACTTGTATTAGGTAAGGAAAAGGGGAGGTTATGCAAGAGGAGTGGAAGTGGAGTGGACATACCAGATGTATTTTGATTCTTCACACGAAGCAAACAAGCAGCTGATGAAAGAATTTTGTTACTAGATCGTCACTTGGATGCTGGAGAAGTGAAGTGAGAGAAAAAGAACTATTAATCAAGAGTATGTCCAGCAAGATGTCACAGACAGAGGGAAATGGTGACTAAACTAAAAAATCAGTTGGCTGCACAAGGGGGGCAGTTGCAGTCAACGCCAACTCAATTGACACCACTAGATGTAAGACATTTTTTATTCTGTTAACAATTTCATTTTCTAATTTACTCTAATTACGCTCCACAGCTTGATCTATAGATAGCAGGTAATTGACCTCATACTAGGACTCTTTATACACCAAGGAGACCTCATGGGCTTAAAATAAGTTTAAATCCAATTTATTTTTCCTACATATAATTCATACCTATCTCAAGACAGGAAGTAATAACACAAACGTATAGCTTATATCTTTAGTTTAACTCACGAGCACATTTTATATACTAACATTTGCAATATCACTAGATAGTTCTAACATTTGTAACTAGCCGCCACTAATGATTGCCATATTTTCTTTAGTTTTAACTAGCGTCCTTCACCCACTAACAGTAGCAGTACTAAGAATCCTTTTAATCCCAACACATTTCTTAATTTATATGCAGGTGTCCTCCGTGGAAATTCATCCAATAAAATGCAGTGTGATGAGGAGGGGGCACAACTCGTTCTTGGATGTTATCAGAAGCATGGGAGCATCGGAAGGAAATGCAAAAAGGGTGAGTAACTTAATACAAACCCCCCCCCCTGTGATTTTTAATTCTCATACATGTCTTATAATTTACAGTTGTTTTATGCATACAGGAAACTGTTAAATTTGTGGGAGCTAAGAACGACACGGGACTAGATCACATCGAAAGGATTCTTCAAGTCAAGATTCACAATTCCAAAAGAAATTGTGTCAGTACTACACAAGTTATGTATTTCAACATGTTTTCAACTATCTTTTGTTATTAATTTCAGATAACCATACATGCAACAAAATAATTTTTTAAAGAATAAAGTGCAAACTATGGCATTTAAAGAAAACTACTATTATTCCTGAGGGTACCGTATACAAGAGTGATGGGAAAATAATGCTTCATAACAAAGCACTCCCAAAGGATTGCTACAAAGTGTCGATTGATAAATCTCTAGTGGATGCAGCATTTATACCGGATGTAGGAAGTAACGGTTGCACAATAGTTTTGGAGTGCAGTAGGTGGTTTTGTTGCATGGGCCAAAGATCAAGTTGTTTTTTATCCAATGGTCTACATGTGTTTATGAACCTATATCTTATAATTCTTCATATTTAATCTTAACGTTATTTATACACGCGCCTTTGTTTCCTGTAGGCAACACCACCAAGTACCATACAAATGATAACTGTTGAGAACAAAAATACACCTAAAGTACCAACGAAGCGCAAAACCTTCTACGTCTCTAGTGATGCCATGCAAAAGGAAGCTAATAAGAAGAAGAGTCAGAAGGTCTTAATTTATTGAGAAGTTTAAGTTATATCGACTTTACATTTTATATTGGTTCTGTTATATACATATGTGGCCATTGGATGATCAATAGTCACACAAAATACACATTTATTCACCTTAAACAGCATATGGTCACACTTATTAACACTTTTGGTCACTTTATGCTTAATTGTATGTGACTAACTACACCCAAAAAACATGCTTTGTGTGACTAAATATTACAAAAGGCCACACAAACATAAAATTCATGTGGCCATTGGATGATCAATAGTCACACAAAATACACATTTCTTCAATTTAAACACCATATGGTCACACTTATTAACACTTTTGGTCACTTTATGCTTAATTGTATGTGACTAAATACCCAAAACAAACATGCTTTGTGTGACTAAATGTTACAAAAGGCCACACAAACATAAAATTTATGTGGCCATTGGATGATCAATAGTCACACAAAATACACATTTATTCACTTTAAACAACATATGGTCACACTTATTAACAATTTTGGTCACTTTATGCTTAATTGTATGTTACTAACTACACCCAAAAAACATGTTTTGTGTGACTAAATATTACAAATGGCCACACAAACATTAAATTCATGTGGCCATTGGATGATTAATAGTCACACAAAATACACATTTCTTCAATTAAACACCATATGGTCACACTTATTAACACTTTTGGCCACTTTATGCTTAATTATATGTGACTAAACACCTAAAAAAACATGTTTTGTGTGACTAAATATTACAAATGGCCACACAAACATAAAATTCTTGTGGCCATTGGATAAATATTAGTCACACAAAATAAACATTTCTTCACTTTAAACAGCATATGGTCACACTTATTAACACTTTTGGTCACTTTATGCTTAGTTGTATGTGACTAATTACCCAAAACAAACATGCTTTGTGTGACTAAATAGTGGGTCACCTCCAACTATTTTCATAACTCTTTTGCACGATTTTCTTTTAGTTATTTCTCTATATAGATCTCACTAAATCTCTTTAAATCTTTGATCATTCCACTTGGTTAATCTTGTTTAAATGTGATCAAATCTTCTATCCTTTCCTTTTTTCCTCAAGTGCAAGAGAAGAACTTCGGTCATCTTCAAGATCCGAAGTTATGTAGTCTAGTTAGTCCATTTGTAACATTTGTTACATATAGATCGAGTCCATGTCTTCCAATCATTAGTAGTTTGTAGATCCAAATGATGTATATATATGAATGGGTTGATTATGGGTTGGTTAGTATTTTAGGCCTTAAAATACATTGGTGAAGTGGTAGATTGGTTCTAGCTAAGATTAGGACTCGACATTTAGCTTAGTGTTAGAAAATATTGTAAGCGACGCGGTTTATGTGTTTAGGCTATAAAACACAAGGTTTGTTATGTTGGGCCACAAAACATAACGGGTTTGGTCATACCCGAAGAAGAACTCGACATCTAGCTTAGTGTCGGAAAATAATGTAAGCAACGGTATAAGGTTTTCTCCGCCGAAAAGGAGCTTGTTGATTAGTGACGTAACTCTCGAGTTGGATACTAGGGGATTGAAGTAGGGCGAAAAGGAGCTTCGTGACCGAACCACTATAAATCACCGTGTCCAGTTTGCATTTTCTTTTACCTTTCTCTTTACTTATGTCTTTACATTTATTGCTTTATCTTTACACTTGCATTGCACTTATGATTATGTGAATTAATAATAGTTATCACGCTAGTATTAAAGCCGCACCTTTCAAAGCTCTATACAGAAGGAAATGTAGATCGCCTGTATGTTGGAGTGAGGTTGGAGATGCCCAACTCACAGGACCAGAAATGATTCGTGAAACGACAGAGATGATTGTGCAAATCAAGAACCGATTATTGGCTGCTCGTAGCAGACAGAAAAGTTATGCGGATGTGAGACGTAAACCTTTGGAGTTCGAAGTGGGTAACAAAGTTATGCTGAAAGTATCACCGTGGAAAGGTGTGTTCGATTTGGAAAACATGGGAAATTAAGTCCCCGTTATATTGGACCATTCAAGATTTTATCAAGAGTAGGTCCGGAGGCATATGAACTGGAATTACCCCGAGGGCTTCAAGGAATACATAATACATTCCATGTTCGAACTTGAAGAAGTGTTATCGGATGAAGATCTTATTATTCCTCTTGACGAAATAAGGATCGACGAGAAGTTGTATTTCATCGAAGTCCCCCCCCCCCCCCCCTCTCCCCACCCCCCACAGAACCTATCGAAATCTGGGATAGAGAAGTGAAAACAACTTAAGCCAAAGTGAGATTCCTTATAGTTAAAGTTCGATGAACTAGAGTCGTGGACCAGAATAAACTTTGGAATGGAGGATCAGACGTGGAAGAAATTTTCCTTCATCTCTTTTGATTTTATAAGAAACGGACGACAAGACGAATTGATCTTCGAGGACGAAGATCCTTTTTAGGGGGAAATGCTGTGACAATCCGTCAAATTCAGGTCGTTATTTTATTCTCGAGTATTAATTATATTTTTCATTTTTATGTTGAGATATGAACTCACGAACTATAACCGAGAGAAGTAGGCTTACCATTGTAGTTTACGTGACGTTTACAAAGAACCGACGAATTCTACGTAAGGCATCGACGTTTATATTTTCAAAAATGCCGTAGAAATAATTTTGTTGCATTCGTTTTATTTTGTGAGTTTTCATAAACAAACGTCGACATTTAAAATTTTATTTGTCGTAAATAATTATTTCGTATTCTATTTCGAATGGAAATTTGAAATTTATTATTTTTACAAACGTCGTCTTTGTTCCTTGTCTTGAGCCGAACTGAGGTTTTAAAATGTACACATTTTATTAAATGTTTTAAAACAAATAAAAGCTTGACGGAAAATAAAATTGGTCTCGAAGAGTAATCCCGAGCCACAGGTGTCGGTTTTTATTTAAATAAAACATAGACGTGTCAAAAATCTAAAAGAGAAAAGAGGGGAGGACTATTTGTGTCAAGTGACCAAAGTGCCACACTATAAATATACCATTTACTTCACATTTTATACATAACAAAACACACACACTTTTGTTTTGCTCTCTCCCACAACCGGCCACCACCACACCGCCGGCCACCGCTGCCGGAGACCGCCATGGTCGCCGGAAAACTTACATGCAATCCGATCAATTTATATTTTCCGAATCCCCTCGTCATTTCTTACGTTTTCTACAAAAAATATTCCACATGCAATGGGTATTTTTCTAAGTTTTGGTATTTTGGTTCGGTTCGAGTTCGGCAAAGGCAAGAAAAGGGAACGAATCGAGTCCGAGTTTGCTTAATATAGCGTTGTAAGTATTCGTGTTACTATTGTTTCGTTAGTTTCGCGTTTCGATCAATTATTAATATATGTGATGAAATCCGATGAACTTGCGGCGATTAGCTAGATTGTAATTTGGGATGATTGAACGACATGAATATTGTGTATAGGATATATTAGATATGTCGTGGGTGAATTTGTGGTCGAAAGTTATTGGCGGTTTTGAAAAAGTATTAAATTTCGTTGTTCAGAAGGGATTCAGCACGCTAATCGAGGTCTGAGATTTGCGAAAATCATATATTAGACTAGAAAATATTGTAGAGGATGTTATGACGTCCGTTTCGATAGGTGGATCGTCCCGTAACTCTTCCTAACGAAGAAGTTATGGCCGATCGAAGATTGGAAAAGTATAAATGTTTTTGACAGCATTTTTGGGTACTTTGCTTGCTGTCCCGAATTTCAACGGAGGATTTGGGCACTTTCGAGTCCGTTTCAGCCTTCCGGCGAAACACGAAAGTTGTCCGGAATAACGTTTTCTATAAAATCTCTTTTTGGTCAAAGTCACGAAAACGTGATATAGCGGGTCAAAACCGATGGTCAAACTGCTGCGTTTTTATTAAAATAGTCAAGTTCCAGCAGATTCTTGCAGGGGCATTATGGTCATTTTCTGTCGAGTTTCGGGTCTCGGCTAAAACTAAAAAGTTGTCCAGAATATCGTTTCGCATAAAATCTCTTCTTTGTCCGAGTCATGAAAATGTGATTTAGAGGGTCGTTTGGAGCGGGTCAGACTTAATTAATAAATATGTATAAAAAGTCAAAGTCAAACAAAGTCTAACGTTGACTTTTGAAAGTCAACGGGTTAATACTAAACTTGTCGGACGTTATAAAAATAATTAAAATGCTATTATTACTACGAGTAAGATGTTTTAAACTTAGCCGTTCTTACGAACGAGGTAGATTCTAAAAATAGAAACTTTTGGTAATAATCGAAAAATAATATCGATACGAGTAATTAATAACCAAATTGAAAGTCGAAAGTTCGACGAGATAAATAAATATTTTTATAAATATACTTTGATAACGAGACTTACTAAAAATGGTAACTTTCCGAAAATAGTAACTTTCTAAAAATAAAAATTTTCTAAAATAGAAAGTTGTCGGTTAAACGAATGAATGGTATAAACAAAGAATGATCGTAACTTAATATTGTGGGGTTATAGGATCTAAGGCGCAAGTGGATTTTCTCTCACAGTGTGAATATATATATATATATATATGTATTGTTTTGTTGATACGATCTACGCATCGTTAATTTATACTTTTCGATTAGAAAATAAGCGACGCGGACTCTAATTATAGGTCGTGATCGCGTTTGTGGATTCTCGTGCTAGACTTCTTCGTTTGATTATCGGCTTTCGATCATGGTGAGTTCATAGCCTCGCATTTTTACACTTTAATTGTTTTATAAACCCGCGAGGGAGATAACATGCTTGTTTTTAAAATAGAACACAAGGGAGATTGTATGCTGTATTCCTTGATTATTAATGTTTAGGATTAACCTCGCCAGTTTAAAAGACCGCGGAAATCATGATTTGTTAATTGCCGGTAGATGGATACCTTATATATGGAATCAGTACTATTGGAGGGCTGGCCACCTCTAAATCCGTGACGACAGGTCTATCGTTATGTAGTGGGAATATGACAAAACGGATGCTGTTGTATAGAGTATAATATGCCATCTATAGCGAGGGTGTTAGTGGGCATACTACAAACCCTTTTGGGAAACCCCAATATAATGAAATGGTAACGTTCGATTCATGAGGCTTATAATAATCCCCCCTATAACGTTGTCTGATCCACATCGTTATATCATGATGAATATTGCGAAATGATACTTGTGTTCGGAGATTTGATGTTGGGAACCCCAACATATTTTTATGGTTTTTATATATAAACCCTATGGATTCACTCAACATTATTGTTGACTTTTTAGCATGTTTTATCTCAGGTCCTTGAAGGTAATTCGGTGATGGAGATATTTGGAGATATTAATGAAACATATATTTTGAAGGCCCTTTTCAAGAAAATCATTCGAAGAATACATTTCAAAAATGTTGTATGAATTATGAATAGTTTGGGACCTATGATGTAAACTTTTATTCGAATGAATGTATTTTAAAAACGTCTCTTTTCGAGTCGTTTTCTATGCTTGAGTTGTTATATTATGACGTAGCACCCCAAATGACCCTTCCGCCGAGATATATGAAAATGAGGGTGTTACAAGATGTCTTTTTCAGCATTCGTTAATGTGTAACATGCTGGAGGTAGTGTTGTTTTGTCTTCATCTTTCATAGCAAACAACTCTGGTTTTACCCCCAACTCAGCCAGATCCAATCGAGCATTCAATCCATCTTTCGTCTTTCCCAGAACATGTAGCAGAGTTCTGACTATACTCTCAGCAACATTCTTTTCTACATGCATAAAATCAATACAATGTGGAACAAGATTATGCCTCCAATACTTAAGTTTTCGATACCAAATGTTGAATTTCTTCCAATACACACCGTTTTGTCCGTTTACTTGGCTTGAACTACCCTCTTCTTCTGTTGTGTTTCTTTTTTTGCTTTTAAATATTACGCACCTCTGCCTCTCGTATTTCTGGTTTTCTGATGCTTTTATTGTTCGTTGTTTTCCTTTCCCCACTTATTTTCAATATGTTGTACCTCGTTGTATATTTGTTCCATGGTCATTGGATTTGGAGCTAGGAGAAATTCTTGTTGTCCATTAAATGTCTTCTTTTGATTTCTGAACGGATGGTTATATGGTAGATATTGTCTGTGACCAACTTAACTTTGCTTGATGTGCAGAAAGTCTACACAGTTTGTATCTTTCCCTACATACTACACAACCTTTGAATCTACTGGTCGGCAGCAACATAATGTACAAGTGCAGGGTAATCAATTTATTGTCCCTAACACAACGGGCACGTAGATTGTAGTTATCTTTGTGAAGCATCATAGTATCAACCCTGTCTCGAATTATGGTATGTAGATCAATCAACCAAAGGTTCTAAAAAAAAACATGATTATCATTTCCCGGGTATCCCGATTGTAAGTACCGAATGTTGTTAAACTTTTTTTCATACACAACATGGAGGGAGGGTTGTATATGACTGTTAAACTGGCCATTCACTGTGATGCCTGTTTCTTCGTCGTGATGTCAACCCCATCACGATATTTCTCAAGCCGTAGATTTCTTGTATCTTCAGGTGATTTCGTGGGAATTTCTCATCTATGGTACGCCATGCCTGTGAATCTGCGGGGTGACGTAACACACCATCTGTTATCCTCTGTGTCGCGTGCCATCTTAAATCTTCTGAAATACTTTCTATCTTAAATAGTGTTGAAGTCTTGGTATGGACTGGTACCACAGTACCTTTCTGGACATGTTTTCGTTACCACTTTCTTTGTACTTAGTATTCACCTTTCATCTTGATGTCTCACAAGTTCGTCACGTAGTCAGATCCTTGTATTCTTCAGGTAAAGAGGTAGTGTTGATACATACATGTATCTTTTTGTATCCTGATCCTTCAATTTCATAACTTTTTTGGACTTGATTTGTTTTTTTCACCTTTTCGTTACCAGCAAGTAGCCATCTTTTTTTATCAAGCATAGTAATTCAGGGTAAGTACTTATCGGAAGCTCCGTATTTACCTTCTGTGAGTAGTTTAACTATTGCGGACAACTTTGTGAAGTCAGGACATCCTTCGTAAAGAGGCTTCTCTACGTCTAATAATAGTTCTTAAAACTTGACAAGGTCATCCACATTAAATTTATCTTTTGTAGCATTAACCATTTCTCCTTGTTGGCTGGGCCATCTGTTGGAATATAAGCAAAATCCATGTCGTCAACAAACTCTGTTGTAGCATTAACAGGTTTTGGGGCACTTATCGATGGCTCATCCTCTTCTCCATGTTTAGTCCACTTTGTGTAGCTTATATCAATCCCATGTCTGTATAAATGGTACTGCACTTCCTCCACTTTATGCTCTATGTGGTTTAAACATTTGGTACACGGACATGGAATGTAAATATGTTTTTTATTAACTCGTGGGTCGATGTTCCCCGTCTTCTGCAAGTTGTGTACTGCATAATCAGTAAACGCTGCTACTCCATCAACATAAGATTTGCTGATCCTATTAGTTTCCATCCAAGACTTGTCCATGTTTATAAATGTGTCCCTGCAGGTCACCCCATCGTTAGTTTAAAGGTCCGGTGAACAAAAACCAATATAAACTCACAATATAAGAACAGATTCTGGTAACTTGACATTTATTTTTTCAATTAAGATAGTTGGTTGAGGCCAATTTATAGCTTTTTCAACCACCCATTCCCCTTGTAAATATCACCCATCCAGGAACCCCAATTCATTTAGTCCCATTCTGGTTCCATGTTCATGTGGTAATAGGCTTAACAGGGCTACTTATATATTTTAACCAATTAACTAGCTAATTTTACCAAGAAATATGACATAATTTACAAGAAGAAATCTCAAAACAAATGTTCAATTACAGCATAATCAAGACATTTTCAATTACAGAATCATAAACACGGTTTTTTTAGAACGATGTGTACAAAAGGAACATAATACTTACTAGTGGTGATGGGAGTGGTGGGTCTATGATGGGAGAGTGACAGCGATCGACGAGAGAGTGACGTGATGAGAGCTGTGGTGGTGACAGGATTTGTGGTGAGATGAGAGGGAGTTGTGGCGGGTGACAGGAGGAGTTGTTTCTGGGGGAATATGATTCATGAAATTTTTAGGGGAATACATTATCATGAATTTTACGAAATATTTCACGAAAATATCAGAGGGAAAATACCTTTAGCCACGATAATATAGAAAAGGTTGCAAAAATCGTGAATCGATAGACGGGCGGTCGACCTCCCGGTATCTTTTGTAATCATTCTAGGCGGGATTAATCGGGAAAATACTTTTAGCCACGATAATAGTTGTGAATAAAAGTTTTTTTAATTGTTTACCACAAAATTTAACGTAATAGTAGCAAAGGTTGAAAAAATCGCGAATCGATAGTCGGGCGATCGACCTGCCTGTAGCTTGTAATCGTTCTAAGCGGGATTAATCGGTGAGTATCGGTCGACCTCCCTGTTACGACACATCCATGACTAGTGACAATGGTTAATTAACATGGTTGTAGTGGCTTATATTATAATGGAACCCATGCATGACCGGTGATTATGGCTAATTCATATGGGTCGATCATGGGTCATGTGCATTAGGATATCATTGGTCACATTCAGTATTTGACATCATATGGGTCATATACATTGGGTTGTAGTTGCTTAGAGTGTCATGTTACGACACATCCATGACTGGTGACAATGGGTAATTAACATGGGTCATGTGCATTGGGTTGTAGTGGCTTATATTGTAATGGAACCCATGCATGACCGGTGATTATGGCTAATTCATATGGGTCATGGGTCATGTGCATTAGGATATCACTAGTCACATTCATTAATGGGTATTTGACATCATATGGGTCATATGCATTGGGTTGTAGTTGCGCTTAGAGTGTCATGTTACGACACATCCATGACTGGTGACAATGGTTAATTAACATGGTTGTAGTGGCTTATATTATAATGGAACCCATGCATGACCGGTGATTATGGCTAATTCATATGGGTCGATCATGGGTCATGTGCATTAGGATATCACTGGTCACATTCATTAATGGGTATTTGACATCATATGGGTCATATGCATTGGGTTGTAGTTGCGCTTAGAGTGTCATGTTACGACACATCCATGACTGGTGACAATTGGTAATTAACATGGGTCATGGGTCATGTGCATTGGGTTGTAGTGGCTTATATTGTAATGGAACCCATGCATGACCGGTGATTATGGCTAATTCATATGGGTCATGGGTCAT
Organism: Tanacetum coccineum; assembly: GCA_026074375.1. Classification (NCBI taxonomy): domain Eukaryota; kingdom Viridiplantae; phylum Streptophyta; class Magnoliopsida; order Asterales; family Asteraceae; genus Tanacetum; species Tanacetum coccineum. The sequence goes on from BQNB010023327.1 coordinate 48,853, forward strand.
GTGCATTAGGATATCACTAGTCACATTCATTAATGGGTATTTGACATCATATGGGTCATATGCATTAGGTTGTAGTTGCTTAGAGTGTCATGTTATGACACATCCATGACTGGTGACAATTGGTAATTAACATGGGTTATGGGTCATGTGCATTGGGTTGTAGTGGCTTATATTGTAATGGAACCCATGCATGACCGGTGATTATGGCTAATTCATATGGGTCATGGGTCATGTGCATTAGGATATCACTAGTCACATTCATTAATGGGTATTTGACATCATATGGGTCATATGCATTGGGTTGTAGTTGCGCTTAGAGTGTCATGTTATGACACATCCATGACTGGTGACAATGGGTAATTAACATATGGGTCATGTGCATTGGGTTGAAGTGGCTTATATTGTAATGGAACCTATGCATGACCGATGATTATGGCTAATTCATATGGTTCATGGGTCATGTGCATTAGGATATCACTAGTCACATTCATTAATGGGTATTTGACATCATATGGGTCATATTAGGGGTGTTCACGGGGCGGTTCGGTTCGGTATGTTGGTAACGTATTTCTAAATTTTCTAAATTTTTAATTTAAATTTAAATTTTTTAAATTTTGTATTAGATAGATGTTTTGGTAGAATCAATTGGTATTATGACTATATGGATGAGTATAACATGTAAGATTACCACTTTTTAATATGTTAATTGTCAAAAAAATTTATTTTTTTAAATAAATTTAAATTGTTAATAAGCATATAGTCACACATTCCTTTTTAATGATAAAAGATTACATCTTTAATTGAGCGCCAAATTTAAATAATCAATGTCAAATTATCAATAATTCAAAAAAATTAACTTTTTAAAATTTTAAAATTTAGAGCCAAATTACAGCCAAAATTTTTAAAATCACATATGAATATGGACGGTTTATTTTCCTAATTTCAGTAAAAACACTTTTTCATCTCTCCAAAAAAATGGTTGCAACCAAAACAGAAAAATAACATCTCTTTTTACACCATTAATTACCACTTTTACTTATTTTCTTTTACACATTGCGGCTGAAGAATCATGGAAACTGAAGCCATTGATAATCAGGCCAATTTGGTTAATTATGATAATGAAAATGAAAATGAAATTGACGATTTAGGATATCAATCAGAGGAATATATTGAGGATGCGCACGAGGATGATGAAAACAACCATTCAAATGGTTATGCAAGTTTCGCAGGGAATATGAAAAACCCGGTGGAGTAAAGCTCAGTGTAACCTTTGATACATTGAATAGGATATCAAGAAAACACAAAGCATTGTTTTTGAGTTTTTTAGGAGACATGGTTCATGAGCATATAGGTTTGCAGATTCTATCCTGAAAGAAGGTGGGTCCAGAAGCAAGAAATAAACTATGGGATGAAATCACGGTACACATATACTATTTTTGAACCCAGTACTACATAAGTTTATCTCTGCATTTACATTATGTGCAACTAATTAATTCACAACATTGTGTTAATCTTTGCAGCGATACTTTGATGTTGACTTGACGGTCAGAAAGCTGGTAATGAATCGTCTTGGTCAACTTCTAAGGAATTTTAGAAGGAAACTGAGACAAACATACATATTGCCCAACCAAGATACACCTTCAAAGCTAAATGAAGTCCCGGCGAAGTATACTGCAATTTTAAAAGCCAAAGATTGGGTCAATTTTGTAAACTACACGGCCACCGAGGAATACAAGGTTTTAATTAGTCATTTTTATTTAAGTCCATATATCTTTCATAACTTTGTGTTTCCATATATATTAGTTTTATACTAGCAGCATTACTACATCTAAACGCCTTATGATTTTGTGTTGCAAGGTGAAATCTGCTAAAGCTAAAATGGCGCGTTCCAAGTGTGTTTTTCCGCATACAATGGGACGAGGTGGATACGCACATGTGAAAGAGAAAATGGTAAGATTACACATTTGCACATTTTCATTTCATAGCATCATTCGTTTATATCGGTTTAACTTACATGTGTATGTATTTGATGTTTATAAGATTGAAAAAAAGAAATTGAACAAGATGAAGAACCCACCCGTGGTACCCTGTGGTTGAAAGGAAGGGTAAACAAAGATGGAGAATATCAAGATGATGAGATTAGATCAGTGGGAGATAAACTTGTAAGTTTGACTACAATTTTTTTTATTATGTTCATTTTCGTATAATAACCTATTTCCCATATTATGTGTGCAGAAAGAAACTGAGGACAAGATCAAAGAAGGAACCTTGCAGGTAGATCAAGGCACTGATGCCATGACACTTGTATTAGGTAAGGAAAAGGGAGGTTATGCAAGAGGAGTGGGAAGTGGAGTGACATACAAGAGGTATTTTGATCTTCCACGAAGCAAACAAGCAGCTGATGAAAGAATTTTGTTACTAGAAAGTCAACTTGATGCTGCGAGACGTGAACGTGAAGAGAAAGAACTATTAATCAAGAGTATGTCCAGCAAGATGTCACAGACAGAGGGAATGGTGACTGACTGGAAATATCAAGGTTGGCTGCACAAGGGGGGCAGTTGCAGTCAATGCCAACTCAATTGACACCACTAGATGTAAGACATTTTTTATGTTGTTAACAATTTCATTTTCTAATTAACTTAATTAACGCTCACGCACTGATCTATAAAATAGCATGGTACATTGGACCTATTACACTAGGACCTCCTTTTATACACCAAGGAGGGCACCTATTGGGCTTATCAATAGTTTCCATCCCATTCTAATCTTTTCCTAATATAATTCATGCATATCTAAGAAGCAGTAATAACACAACAGTACTAGCTTATATCGTATGTCTTAAACTCAGAGCAACATTAATATACTAAACATTGCAACTTAAACACTAGCAGTACTAACATTTTGTAACCCCCACTAGCAGCTCTAAGGTCTTGGGTATATTTTCTTCAGACTTCAACCAGTAGTCTTAACCATATCCAGCAGCATTATCTAAGCAGTATTAAGAATCCTTTTAATCCAAACCATTTCTTAATTTATAGTGCAGGTGTCTCCGTGGATATTCATCAATAAATAGCAGTGTGTGAGGGGGGCCGGAACAACGGTTGTTGGGATGTGATTCAGAAATGATGCGAGCATTCGGAAGGAAATGCAAAAATGGTAAGAATTATAAACAACCCCTGTGATTTTTGATTCTACATTCAATGTATTATTTATTTACTGTGTTTTATTTGATTACTGTGAAACTGTTAATCTGTGGGAGCTAATTATATGACTAGATCAACCGTAGGTGTCTTCAAGTCAAGATTCCAATCCAAAGAAAAATGTGTTCGGTAATACCCATTTTATTTTTTGGTTTTTATTTTTCAACATGTTCAAATATTCTTTTGTTTAATTAATTCTGATTACTTACATGCAACAAATCATTTTTTTAGGTAAATTACAAGTGCAGGACTGTGGCTCTAAAGAATTCAACTATTATTGCTGTGGGTACCCTATACATGAGTGATGGATAAATAATGCTTCATAACCAAAGCATCCTAAAGGATGCTACTATAGTGTCAATTGATAATCTCTAGTGGATGCAGCATTTATACCGAGATGTAGGAAGTTTTGGTTGCACAACAAGTTTTGGATGCAATAGGTGGTTTATTGCATGGCCAAAGAATCAAAGGTGTTTTGGATCCAAAGGTACATAATTGTTCTATGAACTTCATATTTATAAATCTTCATATTATCAGTGTTTGATACACGGCGGCCTTTGAGTCTGCTAGGCAAATCCCACCAAGTATCATACAAATGATCATCGGTGAGAACAAAACTGCACCTAAAGTACAAACGAAGCATAAAAACGTTTACGTCTCTAGTGATGCCATGCAAAAGGAAGCTTATAAGAAGAGGAGTCAGAAGGCCTTAGTTTATTGAGAAGTTTAGTATATACGACATTACAATTTTATATTATTTCGTTATAGTACATTTCCAGTTTTATTGTATTTGAATTTATTTTGATATATATATTTGATTTTGTTTTGATATATATTGATATCTTAAATGTGACTAAAAGATGTATATGGTCACACTTGTTAACATTTTTTGGTCATTGTTTGCTTAATTCTTTGTGTGACTAAATATTACAAAAGGCCACATAAACATAAAATTCATGTGGCCATTGGATGATTAATAGTCACACAAAATACACATTTCTTCACTGTAATAAACCATATGATTACACTTATTAACACTTTTTTGGTCACATTATGCTTAATTGTATGGATTAAATACCCAAACAAACATGCTTTATGTGACTAAATGTTAACAATGGCCACCAACACATAAATTTTTTGTTGCATTCGGTTCATCATTAGTAACACATAATAAACAATTTATTCAACGTAATCAGCATATTGGTCTCAATTATTAACACCTTTTGGTCATTTATTGCTTAATTGTATGTGACTTAACTACACCCAAAATCATGCTCTTGTGTGACTATATTATACAAAAAGGTACACAAACATAAAATTCATGTGGCCATTGGATGATCAATAGTCACACAAAATACATATTTCTTCACTTTAAACACATATGGTCACACTTATTAACACTTTTGGCTACTTTATGCTTAATTATATGTGACTAAATACGCAAAAACAAAACATGCTTTGTGGGACTAAATATTACAAAGGCCACACTAGCCTTAATATTTATGTGACCATTGGATGATCAATAGTCACACAAAATACACATTTCTTCAATTTAAACACCATATGGTCACACTTATTAACACTTTTGGCCACTTTATGCTTAATTGTATGTGACTAAACTCCCAAAAGAAACATGCCTTGTGTGACTAAATATTACAAATGGCCACACAAACATAAAATTCATGTGGCCATTGGCTGATTAATAGTCACACAAAATACACATTTCTTCACTTTAAACAGCATATGGTCACACTTATTAACACTTTTGGTCACTTTATGCTTAGTTGTATGTGACTAAATACCCAAAACAAACATGCTTTGTGTGACTAAATATTACAAAAGGCCACACAAACATAAAATTCATGTGGCCATTGGATGATCAATAGTCACACAAAATACATATTTCTTCACTTTAAACACCATATGGTCACACTTATTAACACTTTTGGCTACTTTATGCTTAATTATATGTGACTAAATACCCAAAACAAACATGCTTTGTGTGACTAAATATTACAAAAGGCCACACTAACATAAAATTCATGTGACCATTGGATGATCAATAGTCACACAAAATACACATTTCTTCAATTTAAACACCATATGGTCACACTTATTAACACTTTTGGCCACTTTATGCTTAATTGTATGTGACTAAACACCCAAAAGAAACATGCTTTGTGTGACTAAATATTACAAATGGCCACACAAACATAAAATTCATGTGGCCATTGGATGAACATTAGTCACACATAATACACATTTCTTCTATTTAAACACCATATGGTCACACTTATTAACACTTTTGGTCTCTTTATGCTTAGTTGTATGTGACTAAATACCCAAAAAAATGCTTTGTGTGGCTAAATATTACAAAAGGTCACACAAACTTCAAATTCATGTGGCCATTGGATGATATTTGTCACCAAAAAATACATTTTTCTGCAATTTAAACACCATAAATGTGCACATCTTATTAAACACTTTTGGTCACTTATGCATTGTTGTATGTGACTAAATACCCAATACTAAAACATGCTTTGTGTGGCTAAATATTACAAAAGGTCACACAAACATAAAATTCATGTGGCTATGGATGAACAATAGTCACACAAAATACACATTTCTTCACTTTAAACACCATATGGTCACACATATTAACACTTTTGACCACTCTATGTTTAATTGTATGCGACTAAATATACAAAAAAAACATGCTTTGTTGGTTGTACATTGTTTACGGTCACTAAATTGTACCTATTTAGTCACACAAAAAACGTGGATACGGACACTAAAGCTTTCTTATGTGTGACTAACTCGAATGCGTGACCGTAGGTGACCTACGGCCGCGCGACCTTTTGTCACACACAAAACTTTTCGCGTGTGTGACTATATGTATATAGTCACACATTTGTGGTGTGACCAATACCACTTTTTGTACTAGTGTTGGGTAAGTATACCCATTCACTCACGTCTTAAGCCATCTTACGGCAACTCAAAAGCGACACAAGCGCTCACTATCATTCAAGAGCACATAGCACATAAATCACATAATTCACATAATTTGGCAGCGATAATTCCGCTACAACACATAATGTCAAATGACAAATCAAAATCAATTAAGAAAACAATGAGCATCATGGACTTATTGCTCGTTCGACGAAAATAAAAAATTCCAACGTTTATGCACCACGACCAACATAGTCGACTCAGTCGTATCGTGTCATCTCAATCCTAAATGACTTAACTTATCAAGTTGAGATAATTACACATATTCCTATTTTGATACCGTTCGACTTAAGGCGTTAGCTACTTTGATCGTTCCTCCAGAATGGAAACGGACGTTACCATTCGGTTGGAATCTCCAATCTTTTCGCTTTTTCATACGCACACGAAGTCGTTACGTCCAGGAGAAAGGATCACTAACCTTAAATCAGGTTTCGTTTAGTGCCTTATTATAATCCATGACGACATCATGCATACTTATAATTATGCTATTATTACATTCCATTTCGGGGAAAGAAGTCTTCTTCACGGCCATCGGTTGATACATAAAAGGCAACACTCATCGAATGTAGGAGGGGTCCACTCTATTTCTCACTTTCAACCTCGGGACTCGCCATCTCAGCTTCCACCACCTTAGGAATCTTTACATCTCCAAGAAGATCCCTTCTCGGTGTCGGTATCAGGTTCACACTCTTGGTAGCTCAATTATACTATTGCTTACTAGCACACACTTGTTCCGAACAATACCATAGGTATTTTTGCTTCGAAACGACTTGGTCATAATGACTTGCATGAGACTCTCTCCATGCAGTCAATAGGAGTAGGGTTACTTGCATAAAATCCGTAGCAGGGTAAAATTATTTTCATCTTCCGGAAGCCTGACCCAAACATTTATCTCAATTACCCAGCGTTTTAAGGGTGACGATTTATCCGACATAGCGTGGTTCCTCCTAAATTATGCATAGTTGATCAGTTTATGCATAATTGAGGACCAAACGACATCATGTCCATCCTCGTCAAAACGTTTCTTTTTCATATGCTACATGCGTAAGTTATTTCCTAGAAAAAATGTTTAAGGAGTAAAATTTTTATTATTTCAAAAGGAAGAAAAGAAGATAGCACCACCTTCCGTTCTTATTATTTAATAGGGAATTTGTTCATGCATATTATATTATAGAAATATAGTTTTTTTTGTAAAGAAAATTTTATTTGACACCATATGGTCAGTTTATGAAATTTGAAAACGCATTTTCCCATTGTTCACACAACCAGTTTGTACCACAAAATCAGTATGATTCGCGCAACGACATTTGTTCAACACACAATTTCGTTATTGCAATTCACAGTTTTAAAATTATCGATTCACAAGACATCATTGAATACAGTTTGGTCAACGGTCACAACAAGTTTCAAAAAAATAATACCCATCCATGGATAATGCAAGCAAGTATCACACGCGTGCGAAAGATCCACCAACCGGAATCATTTCACACTCGTGATCAAGTCAATCTAATAACAGGGATACTCAGAACATCAACATCCATAATCATACAAACTCATAATCAAAGGATAATCCTGATCTCATAACCATAATAATAATAATGCTGGGGGTAGTACACGCATAACCAAAAATCCCCCAAAAGTTACAAATCTCTAGTTCCAAGACCGATACATCCAATCATGACGAGTCTAAGTTTCTAATACATAAATCCTAACATATCCAAATGGCTGCGGTGTTTACAAAAACAAAATACACCCGGCAGCATGACCTCACTAACTGACACTAGCAGTTTAGTGGCTATACAAGTGGTCATCATCTAATCCAAAAATCAAAATAAAATACTAATAGGACTACTGGGGTCCTGATGGTCTTCTCTGCAATGCTGTAATCCGTCTCTCCAATCCTAAAATGCATTGCATCAATGTGCTCTCCCTACTACCCATCTCAGTAACTGTAGTCTGCAGCTGCTGGACCTGCGTGTCTCTCTGCTGAACATATATCTGCAGGGCCTGCACCTGCTGAGTCAACTTAGCAATCGTCTCGTCTCTCTGGGCTGCAGTTTGCTGACCCTGCTCGACCTGAGCACCAACCTGCTCCTATCTGTCTACAACATGGGCCATTTGGGATACTATCACCTGTACCTGTCCCTCAATCGCATAGACCCTCAGGCCTAACTCCCCAATGGTAACACCAGCTGCTACCTCTGCATCACTCACCTGGTTAACCCTCTGCACTAGTTGTCTATGCCCGTACTCTAGGTTACCCAGACGGGTACTCAAGTCCTCGATCACGAAAGGAGGTACAGGGAGTCCTGAGGCTAGGTGAGGGAAAGACGGTCCCTCAGCAACTGCAATAGATGGACCTCCAACCTCATAGACACTGGGTACGGGCAACAGCTTAAATCGGATTGGGTGGGGTGTAGGGAGCCATAACAATCCTATTTACTCCTCAGACGCCTCCTCCCCTCCGCCAAACCCTATCGGATGGCATCCATCCTCGAAATCATCATCACCGAACAACGTGGCCAAGTCGTCCTCCATATCCATCACTGGAACATCCATCTGCCCTTCCTCCATATCAACTGCAGGAGCGATCACCTGCTCCTCTTTTGCCTCAGCTACTGGCTCAGCAACCTCCTCAATAACAGGTATGACCATCTGCTCGTCCACCATAGCTTCAAGCTCTCCAAGTAAGTAGTCATCCGCCTCAAGCCACCCATTGTTGTTGTTCGGGTTACCAGTATACCCTGGTAATGGTGCGGGTGCGAAGAAATCATAGGCTGAGTGCGGCTCTAGCTCGTTGGTATGTGTTTAATTACACATACCTTTTACCTTTAAAAACGAGCTAAAATAACCAAAAACGGACTTAAAATGCCAAATATACTCTTGTTTTGCTAATTGTATTGTGCAGGAACGGATAACTAAGAAAAGGACGAAAAACAAAGCCAAAACGACAAAACCGGACACGGAATGGAAAAGCGTGGAAAAGACAAAGTCCAGTCAAGCCCAAGCCTGAAAAAGTCAACCCAAGTCAACCCCGACAAATCCAAAAGTCAACATGTGAAGAAAAATAAATTTGAGGGTTAAAATTGCTAAAGCCCTAAACTTATTTTAAAAGAAGAAAAAAAGAAAACCAAGGGTCCAAACTGCCAAGCTTGCAAAGTTAAACCACAAGGGGCAAAGCTGTCAAAAGCCTAAACTAATACCACCAAGGACGTGTACTGCAACACGCAATATAACCCTTGGGGGGTTATATTGCCAATTCCTCAAAGTTATTAAAACACAAGGACCATGGGTGCAACAACCACATACAACATCAAGGACCAAATTTGCCAATTTCCCAAACCAACACCCTGTCACCCCTAACCTTTTCATACCAAATTTTCCCGCCCAAATTTCCCCCCAACACAACTCACGGGTTTCTCCACCCCGCTTTTACCCTGCAACCCAAACCACCCTATGGATAATCACTTCCCCCCTCCTCCACTATCTTTCCCACCTAAAAAGAGGCTTTGCCATGTTGGCAATCCATAAATCTACCACATTCGATCAAGGGTTCGGATCAAAGGTTTGGGCATCAAGAAAAATGGGAAGAAGACAAGAAGTAAAGACCTAGTCGTTTTTTTCTATATAAATGATTGTAAGCCCATTGTGGCCAAAGTAGTTTTGAGTGTAGTTTTAAGTTAGTAGTTAGTTTTTAGAGAGTTCAGTTTTATTTTGTAATTTTCTCTTTTTCGTTACTGTTCACTTTGTCAAATTAAGTTCTTTTTAATCTGTCATATCTTTTACAGTTGTACTTCCTGTTTTATTCTATTGTACTTTACTTTTCTTAAGCAAATAAGAGGCCATGTTGTATTGTGTTAGTTCTCAAGTTTATTGTTTTAAGCTGTTTTTAAGTAATAAGCTTGTAATAAGCTAAATTTAGCTTATTTTGTTTCCTTATGCTCTAAAGTTGTTCAAAAATATGTTAAAAGTCTTTTAAACACTGTTTTTGTCAATTTTTATTTGTCTCTATTCATTTGAGTTAAAGTTGATAGAATTTGGAAGCAATAGTGAAGAATAAGCTACATAGAGCTTATTGAGCTTTAAGCTGGGTTTTTCGAGGCAAAAGGTAGCGTTAGGGACTTGATTTAAGGTTGCTCTTTCAGAATGAGCAGCCTAGTAGCCTGAGAATACAAAGTCAAGGTTTCATTCTTATTTTCAATTTAGTATGATTTAGCTTATTAGTACTTGCTTATTGCTTCCATTTGTTTTTCATATATGCTTAATAATAAATGATTAGTTGTCTTTTACTTGTTGTGAGTTTTCATTGCTTAGTTATTGTTGAATTTTTGATTTCTTAAAGACTGTCATTATAAGTAGTGTAAGTAGGTTAGTGTGTTAACTAGGATTTTTAACTACTTATAAGCTGTCGTTTTTAGTGATATATAGCTTAAGTAGGTAAATTCTAGTGTGAGTAGCTATAAAGATTTAGCTGTTTTAGGTTTTAAAATAGTTTTTAAGTATAATAAGTTTGGGACAGTTTGAGATAGGGAGTGTTTGGGATAATGCATATTTGACCTCTAAAGTCAACAAGTCAGTATCAAAGCACTTTGCAAGTTTGTGTTTAGTCATATTAACAAGTTTTAAATAGGATTTAAGAGTTAGTTAGTAGAATTTCAAAGTTTTAAGTTTAAAAAGCTTGAATTTGCACCAGGGCAGTTTTGAAGGTGCAAATGATTTTAGAATTTAGTGTTTCACAGCTTTCTATTGTTCAAGTATTGTCAATGTAGACTTAGATACATTTAGTGAAGTGGTTTATAAGTTCTAACTCTTTAATTTTAGCCTGCAATTTAGGATTGTTTACCAAAAACATATCAGCAATTGGCAGGTTTAACAACAGTTGAGTACTGTTGTTTGTTACATTTTTCTAGTAACTTTTTAAGCTTTAGTTAAATTAGGGAATTAAAATTTGATTTTTAAGAATTTCATAGTTCTCCATTAGTTTTTGTATAGATAATAAATTTTAACTTTCAACTTTTAGCTTTTAGTATAGCTTATTGAGCTGCAAAAGTAGATTAACAGCAAATTAGATTAATAGCTTACTTCTTTAGAATTTAATTTTAGTTGTAATTGTTAAAAACCATTTTTCTAGGTTATTCAATATTCTTAGGTTAGCTTATTTCCAAAATTGTGGTTTCTAAAATTTAGTTTTAAGCTGGTTAGCTTATTAGGAATAGCTTTAAAACAGTTTTAAGCTTGAACTTTCACTATTTGATAGTAAATTTCTCATTAATCTAGGTTACTTGTAGTTTATTTCTTTTTAGAAATACTTAGTATACATCTTAAGCTTTTTATAGCTTCTTTTAGTTTTAACTTTCATCTAGAAATAAGCTAAGATTAAGCCAAAGTGTGAATAAGCTAGTAAACACCTAGTTTCTGTAACACAGTCCAAAAGCTAAGGTTCTAGCTTATTTCTTTGTTAAAAGTTCAAGTACCTTTATCTAAGTTGTAGAGTATAAGCTTCTTCTTCAACTTTTGTAGTTTTAAGTTTTAGCTTAATTTCATTTTTTAATAAGCCGAAAATAAGCTGAATCGCGAGGTCTGTTTTGTACTTTTTCAATAGTTTAAGGTTACCCGTTTTAACTAGAGTGTAAATTCATCACAGTTACTCCGCCTACCCTTTACTTTCGTTTGTGACATTTTCTACCCTGTCTTTTCATTTTAAATAAAGTAGTTTTATATTTTTAATTTTAGTTTTATAAAATTAGGGTTAGATTTTAATTGATAAAATTAGTGTTCAATTAGGTTATAAAAATTAGGGCTTTTTGTGCAATTCAATTTCTGCACATTTTTAGTTGTTAAAAAGCATTTTTCTTTATTTTTCCAATTAAATTTGTATTTTCTAGGAATTAAAATAGGTTTTAGTAATTTCTTTTTCTTAAATAAATCATAGAAAATAGAAAAATAGTTGAAATTTTTTAATTCTTTTTGTGAAAATTTTCTTTTTAAATCTAGTATTTTTGAAAAATAAAAGTAAAATTTTAGTGTTAATTTTTAGAAAAAGTTTATTTTTAGTTAATTCATTTTTCTTTAAAAATTCATAAAAAATTCAAAAATAGTTAAAAAAATTCTAATTCTTTTTCCTAAAATTTTCTTTTTAAATTTGTGATTTTTAGGTATAAAATTTGTTAAAAGTAGTGCTTTAGATTTTAAATTCTCGTTTTAGCTCACGTTTTTAATTCACATTTGTTAATTTTTCGTGCTAGTTAATTGATTTTAGTTTCTTTAATCGTTTCTATAGTTTAATTGTTCTATTATATTCGTAGTTTAATTCAAAATTCAAAAATCCTTTACCAATTCTTAACTCGAATCCGAATTATCACCAAATCTCAATTCACTTAAGAAAACACAATACGTATATTTTTAACCGGGAAGTATTTCTTCTCGGGTCGTATCCCAACGAAGTCGTGAATTGAGATTCGGGAATAATTCGGATTCAAGTCAAGAATGAATAAAGGATTTTTGAATTTTGAATTACACTACGAATATAATAGAACAATTAAACTATAGAAAACAATTAACTAGCACAATTAAAAATGTTTAACTAATACGAAAATTTAACAAACGTGAATTAAAAACGTGAGCTAAAACGAGAATTTAAAATCTAAAGCACTTCTATTAATAACAAATTTAATGCCTAAAAATCCCAAATTTAAAAAAGAAAATTTTAGGAAAAAGAATTAAAATTTTAAAACTATTTTTGAATTTTTTATGAATTTCTAAAGAAAAATGAATTAACTAAAAATAAATTTTTTCTAAAAATTATCACTAAAATTATACTTTTATTTTTCAAAAATACTAGATTTAAAAATAAAAGTTTCAAAAAAAGAATTAAA